>BJBW01010890.1:12898-25344 GCA_004320125.1 Scolopax mira
CTTCTATGGGAAGCTGAAAAAAGTCCTTGACTAATATAAAAATCACCTGGCAACAGCTAAAATACATTATCGACATTCCTTTCATACTAAATCTGAAACACAGTAACCACTAGAAAGAAAATTAACTCTATCCCAGCTGAAACCAGGAGAACAGTGTTCATCATGTTCTCTTTGAAAGAACTCTCGTTCTTCCTGTTGTCCATGCTTTTCCAATGCACTTGAATATAGAAATAGCTAATAAAAAGGTCTGCATGACATTTAACTGAAACAATAGTATCATGAAAAAGCTAGACAGCTGCACTAAAGCACTCAGCACCTTACATACTATCTAATTTCCACTCTTGAGTTTTCAGTAGTTACTAAACTCCATGAAACAAAGCAGCATAAGGACCCTAACAAAATACCTGTTGAAGTGATACAGACATAAAAGGTTGTTGTTTCTTAAGTATTCAAGAAAGTAAATAAACCCCACAATTCTTTAATTATTTTCAAATCTGTAGAGAGAAAGAAAGTGGGATGAATATAGTCTCAGTTTGAATACTCTGTCTATTTATGTCCAACCTTTGATATGGATTACATGTGTTGCAGAGTTACCAAATATTCCCGAACTGGGCAGGTGGGATATTGCTCTAACTGTGTCCGGATTACAGATATCTGCTCTATATTGGATACCACATCAAGATGATTTCTTAGTGACTTTGACAAAACTGAATGAAAGGTAAGGTTTTCAGGAATTTTTACCCACAAGGATCATGATTAGTTAATAATGAACGAAAATAATACTTAAAGTCAACTTAAGGATGCTTCCAAGAGTTTCCAACCACTGAAATTAGCTTGTTTAAATTTGCACTTTAAATCAGGTGTGCAGCAAACCTGATAATTGAGCCCTTTAGTATTTCTGGGATAATTCTGAGAAAATTTATGTGTGAAAGAATATGCCTCAGTTGTATGAAAATATCAAATTTAATTCTGTAGTATTTTCCCATCCATGGTTTTCTTCTGTCATCTTAAAAATCCAAATTCCAAATTCTGTCTGGTCAATTTCACTTCAAAATCTAAAACATCAATTTAATATTCCTCTAACTGATACAAAAGTCATAGAAAAAATCTGTCAAATGCGTACTGATAATAAAATGGAGTCAGTTCACACAGGGTTCAGATTCCAGACTGCATTTTTGTGGTTCTTAAGGCATCTCAGGAGCGTGATACACCTGCAGACAGCAGAATATTTTTCTGTAATCTGTTAGTGGATACAAATCTGATATGTTACCCTTTGATCTTTTAATCGCAATAGTTTATGAGAAGGAAAATACAAACTCACAGAACTGTGTCATATACAACAATGTTTTCTTCTTATGCTTCTGCTGCTCCCTTTAGTCTGTACAATATCACTTTTGTGGACTGAAGAGGATTGAATTGTGTGAAACGAAATGAAGAATTACAAAGTAGAGTCTTTACTCGAGGGAAATGCAAAATATTTAGAAGCAGCTGTAAATGAGAATCAATTCAAAATCTAATTAGATCCTCACTGCAAAGGTAATTCTTCTTGTAATTTACAAAAGACAGTCACATATGCTGATTATCAATTTTGAATAGTTAAAAGTCCCTGCATCTGCATTTTGGAGTGGTAGTCAGATAGCAGAGAGAACAGAAATAAGCTAGTTTAATGTTGCTAATATTGTTCTCCCACCCCTTACACTGTAAAGTAACAATCTTCTTAATTATTCCTGTTATTTCAACAGATTATTTTGATTTTTCAAATTATTCTGCATCATCTCAGAAGCAAAAAGTTATCAGGACAGCAATAGATATATTTCTAAACTTTGTTATTACTCATAGAAATATTTTCTGAAACCGAGATAGTTCTGCGGTGCAGAGGTCTTATCAGAGAATCATTATACAATGATTTTTTGCTAATGCTTGGATTTTGTTGCTGCAGCTAATACTTCTTCAGATATTTACAAAACTTAGAAACATCATCAATAAATCAGAAACTTGATCATTAAAGGCGAAGTTTGTATCTGGCTCTGCCATAGAGGTTGTAATAACAAAGCACAAATTCATAACTCTGGATTTATCCAAACAGCATCATTAAGTGCTAAGCTCCAAAGTTCTCAGAAGGTGCCCGCTGCACAAATCATTCTTTGTCCCTTTGCAGCTCCTATCTCTTACTGTACAGGGTACAAATCTGCATCCCCACAGATAAAAATGAGAGTTCTTTCTTCAGCACTATGTGACAACTTTGAAATTCCAGGCAGAATTTACTTGGAAAAGTTATTCCAAATGCTTTCAACCCAGGCCCATAACCAAGAACTGAGACCGGCAGCACAAATAAAACTGTTCAGACTGTTAAGACTGAGACTGCTGAAGAAAAACATGAAAAAATACTGGTGATTGGGAACTTCTATATATGAGAAAGGAGCCAGGAGTGAGGAAAAAATGACAGTGGGGAGACAAGAAGTCAAAGGGTAATGGGCAGAAAGTTTACCCACAATAGAGCATATGCTTCTCCAGAGGTTGAGTCCAGAAACTCAACACCTGCAACCTTAGCAAACTCCTGCAGTCATCAAATATCTGTGAAATAAACCTATTGGAGAAGTATGTTATCCCTTCTTCTGTGATCCTGCTCAGTATTAAGTCTCTGACCCACTACAATGGATGACAAAATAATTGCATCCAGAATTATAGATTTTATATTTCCATTATAGAAAGCAACCTTTAAAATCCCTCTGTAAAACAAACAAATTGAAAATGTTACTAATTTATTACAGGCAACTGACAAACGCCTTCAGCGTACTGCTACAGAGTAAATATTGTGTGTCAGCACAGACAAGAGGCATGTCCTTTCTCTTGATTTTTTCCTGCTGGATCCAAAACTCTACAGACCCTGGGTTTTTTTGGTACTCGAGAGGTCCTTCAATAACTTTTGAAATGACTGATAAGTGACATGACAGAGAGCTCTTTGCTCTGAAGTAAACTGGGAAAGATGGGAAAAAGAAAAAAAACCAAGAAAATTCCCAACAAAAGCAACCTTTAACAATCAAAGAATGAAACTACATGAAATAAATTAGTCAGACTAGGCCAGAGTGATTGACTTAACAGCTGAGGACAAGACTACCCCTCAGTGTTAAAATGGTAGCAATCAAGGGGACAGCAAGTTTTGTGCATCATGATCAGGACAGCCAAGACCCAATTCTGGGACAGCATCAGGCCAAATGCAAGTTGAGGTGAGTCTTAAAGTTTATGTTTTGACCAAAGAACTGGATACATAATTATATATATATGTAATCATTTATGTACCCTGTTCTACCTAGAGCCCATCTCCAGGATAACAATCTTCTTGTCATCAGTATAAAACATTAGCAGAAATCTATATAACAGGTGTAAAGGCTTTAAGCAACTGGAAAAATTATAGCTAATGTCATATAAAGGCAACACATCCTTAGAATATATATAGCTAAATAAGTGGATGAATACTAAGACTGAGAAGTCAAATACTTAAAGCTTGGCATACACTTAGGCTTACCCAAGGAAACTTAATTCTGCTTATACGTATTATACAACAATCTGTATTTGAAGCATCACACAAGAACTTTGGCCACAGGCAAGTTTTCTTGGCACTTCTGATTTGACGATTTTAATACTTTTCCTTTAATACGGGTTTCTGTGGGTGATACCCCTATACTTTACTTTTAAGCTTAAAAAAAAAGTCCTGAAGAGTATTTTTTATAAACATATGCCTTTATCATCTTTCCATATTTACAGAAGGCAACACAGACATTTTGACAAAATGTCTGTTCTGAATGAATGATTAAATTTTATAAGGCATATAGCTGGTTTTCCCTTGCACTTTTTCTTTATGCATTCAAAAAGGTGAAATTTTCAGTCTATTTGAATTCCATGCTCAAAGGTACAGCCTGTTAAAACTTGTCCCCCTGCCAGTGGCATTTTGTAGACTTTGAAGCTGCTTTTGAAGGACACTCTCTTCCAAATGAATAGAAGATCAAGCACAAAAAGATAGATGTAGATCATTGTAGTAGAAAATGAAATGTAAATCTACTACTAATATTGACTACAAAGTGAGAAAAAAATCTGGCAGCAGTTGAAGCTATTCATAAACACTATGGTTATGTTTAAATTTGCTAAGAAAGCATATAAATCCATGAAATGCTACAACTGAAAGCTTGCATTTTAAAGTTTTGAAAATGAAAGCAGTTTGAATTAAATTACTTGAGGCGGAATTCCCCTATTAAATATCACCGAGTAATCCCATATGACTAACATTTCTATATGAAAAGTAAAGTAGTGAAACATCATGCCTTACGCAAAGGGGAAGAAGAAGAATACTGGGGCAAGAGCTAGCAGGGCTCATTGAAATCAGGGCTTTAAACTAGGTTTGAAGAGGGATGGGCATAGGATTACCAAAGAGGAGCCTGGGAGCAGATTACCAGTGCTGGTTGGTAAAAGCAGTAAAAAGGTCTTGCTGCCTCTCCTCTCAGAAATGGGGGATGGAAACCCACGTGGTAGTGATGACATCGGGGATAGTGATAAGTCAGCAACCACAGAAGGATCTAAGCATGGTCAGGAGTGTATTGTAGCTCGCCCCCCCAAAAAAGTGGCAGGAAAATTAGCCCAGCTTAAGTGCTTCTACACAAATGCACACAGCATGGGCAACAAACAGGAGGAGCTGGAGGCCATTGTACAGCAGGAAAACTACAATATTATTGCCATCACAGAAACAGTGAAGTGCTCTAGGTGTTCCTGCTTTAGCAGAGATCTAGACCTCTAGATCTGTAGAGGTCCCTTCCAACTCTGACAATTCCGTGATCAGAGCAACATATACTGAAGAGTATTTTGGAAGCTTTCTCTCCCCCCCCTCCCGCTCCCCCCTTCTCTTTGTAGTTGCAAAAAACCCTCACCTCCTCATTTCGCTTTTCAGAATGCACAATTTTACTCTCCAGTTGCGCACCCTGAAAATTCCTACTGAAAGCATAGGAAAGCATAAGTAATTAATTCTTTTTACTGTAGAAAGACAGGAAACTAAGGTTGGTAGGAAAGATTTATCAGAGCTAGAGGAGTATCTGAAGCTCAAGGAAATCTGCAAGCGTACATTGCCAACTAATGTTGAGCTTCTCATCAGCCGGCATGCCCAAGTCCTTCACCTCAGGGCTGATCTCAATCCATTCTCTGAAGAGAGAGTTTACAGCATTTTGACAAAATTTTGTATTAAACTGACATAGAACATATGGGACAATGGATTGCTTGGCATCTGCAATAAAGATATAAGTGGAGGAAAAAAATCAGATCCATGGCTTCAGTTAATTGTCCTTTGCTCATTCGAGTGAAGGAAAAGTTGATACAATCTTCTTGGCTCCCCAAAGTAAAAGTTAGGCTAAGCACAACTCGAAAGAGAGCAGAAGCTCCCATTTCTTTAGTATGGCCTACAAAGTGAATGACATTATCTGTCTTAATCAATGCCTAAATGTATTTTACGTTATAACTGCTTACACTTTCTGTGATTGTGACAAATGATTTTTAGTTTTCTGATGGCAGTATGGGACTTCTTTAAAATGTTGAGAGCTAAGACTGCCTAACAGCCTTTTAAAGTCTTCATGAGCAGATCTTTTAACCTGGAGTTTAATAATAATTTAATTCCATGGGCAGCTTTATTCTATTAGGTTTATATTATACAAAGATTATGAAATACTCTGGGAAACCAGATTCTGAAAAAATAATGATTTTATTTAAAACATCTGAGTTATCTGAACAAAAAAGAATTGTGATGTTGTGATGTGTGCTTTGAAAAAGAAGCTGACAGATATATGCAAGCTCTTGGGCCTAAAAGACTTTCTTTGCAGAAAGAACATACTGTGAAAACAGCTGCATCTCCTATTCGTCAGATTTGTTACATAAAAAAGAATTTAGAAAAAATATGGTAGGAATGTGACTGTTTACTCAACTCCTGCCCAGATTTTTCCAACAAACAGCTCAAGCTAAGGGCTGATGTCTGCTGGGAGCAGTGCCATTAGGTGAATGCGAGGTCAACGCCTAGGCAGGACATGGTGGCCAGAAAGGGCTAAATGTCATTATGCAGCCAATATCACCTGCAGCTTGATGTCTCCTGCAGCTATAATCCTTGCATATTGATTATCTGGCAGTTTCTTCAAAATAAGCTAACTCATGAAAATGGTACAAACCAAATTTCCAAGCTGGAAGGTATAAATATATTAGCTTACCCAAAGTTTTTGAAGCTAATTCACAGCTGCTGGAATGAAAAGGCATTTGTGCTTCCCAGTGTGACAGAGGGGACACCCACACCATGATGGGGGAGGATGAGCACTCTCACCATCAGATAGGTAACTATTTTGCTCATAGGTGCGTGAGTTGCAAGTTGCAGGTTGCAGAATTTTGTACTAGAAACTTCATGAATTAAGGAATGAATTCATGGATCCAATTATTACCCTACTGTGCACAAAGGGAATTGATCCCTTGGATGTTGTGTTTCTTTTCTTTCTTAATGATCTCACAAAATAAATTTTAATTTATATAGTAC
This sequence comes from Scolopax mira, assembly GCA_004320125.1. NCBI lineage: Eukaryota > Metazoa > Chordata > Aves > Charadriiformes > Scolopacidae > Scolopax > Scolopax mira. The sequence continues at coordinate 19,452 of BJBW01010890.1, forward strand.
ATTGTCCTATAAATTTGAGATATCCCAATATCTCAAATTTACCAGTGATCAGCTATAACACATGACTAGAACTGATTCTCTCAAACCCCAATACAATTACACTGAAAATGTAAAGAGTAAAACTTTGCTTGCAACACATTTTCAAGGGTGTTGCAGTTTGATAGCAAAACATGTTCCTCCAGCATAGCTTTTCTAAAAATTAAGTAGAAATTATCCTCAGACAGAAGATATCTACACCCAGTAGATCAGTAAAAGCGGTATAAAAAGGAATTTTCCATTGAAGAACAACCTGTGAATCTCTTATTAAACAACGTGAAAAGTAATACAAGAATAAGAAGTAAAGGAGTGAGGAATAAGCTTCTTAATGTAACAGTTATACGCTGAAAGTATTTGATGTACAAATATAACATCCTCAGCGTTTTGGTTTTGTATGGCATGTAGAATTTGCTCATTGAGAATAAATATTAAAGTATTCTGAAATAAAACACAATGTTTTTAATAAAGTACTCATAAAGTAGTTAAATTAAATAATCCCTTAACAGTAATATTTCTTCGTATTAAAACGTCTCAAAAGATGCATTATGTAAATCAAAACAACATATGCATGGTCTCTGTTATGTAATTACATTACTAAACTGATTAATTTGTTTTCCTTGTTGATTATTAACAAATGATCACTCATAGGAGCAATGGATTATGTAAAAGGGCTATAAATTGAGTGCGATTTGAGATTTATCTCTTAGTCATTATTGTTAACTGTATTTGTCCAAAAACATGCTGACTTCTGCTCCTTTGTGTAATGGGACAAACTATACACCTGAATTTGTGTACACCAGTGATTTTTGGTATTCTGAGTTTCCAGTATTAGTTCACTTAAGAAAATGCAATTAAAATTGCCTTAGACTCTTACTGATTTCTTGTTAAACACTTCCCCATTAACTTTGGCATTTAGGTTTATAGGACAGTAATTACCAGGAGTGCATTTTTTCCCTTTGGCATAATAGTGACCTAATATTCAGTGTTAATAAAGCGTACTATAAAATAAAATAATATTATTTAGAGTGGTACTGCACAGTCTTAATCTCTCCACCTGCTCGACTTGAGCATGGGGGATTTTTCTTCTTTCTAGTAGGTAGCTATTATCGCTTTCTAGTAGCTTTGTCTAGCCATATATCAACCCACACTAACAGATGTCATCCTCCTTCATCTCTAGCAGCCCATCCTATCCAATGTCCTGACAACTTTCCACATTAAAATGTTTCTACATACCTAGAACATGCATGCCAGCATGGTGCCCTTTGGCCATCGCTCACCTCACTGCCACAGCACAAGACTCCACTAGCCTCTGTATTCTGGCTCTTCCCACCTCTTCCTGTTGCTGCTATGCATTAGACACACAGCTCTCTATTACAGTCATAATCTCTTGCTTTCTCAACTGAGTATAGTCTCTCAACTGTAAGACACTTGAGTGTCTTACAGGAAATAAACAGCACAGGGTGGTAAACTGAGCAGAAAGGATAAGTGGACCAAAGCAGAGGATTAATAGAGCAACTAGAAGCTAGAAGAGTAAGGGCAGAAGGTAGGGAAATCCAAAGACAAAAGAGAAACAGAGACAGAAATGTGTTTTAATATGGAATGAAGGAGAAGGTGAACTTCTCTGCATGCAGTTTCTCCTCTATGTCCACAAAGAATCACACATAGTGCATACGCAGTGCATCTCCTATTAGAGTAGAATAGACTTTGGAAAAAAAAATTGGAAAAGCATTTGACTCACTAGATTTGTTGTGAAAATTGTTGATGCAAAGATTCCCCTCCAGCCCTCTTCTCCTCCCCCCCGATAGTATTGAAGAGCTCTACATGGTTCCTGCTCCTGTGAATACCAACTGAATTATTCAGAATTATCAGCTTATTCATGATTAGACACTAATACATATTAGTGCATTTCTTGATGGGAAACTATTTTCAGTGAAGAATGGATATTATGGAAAACAATTGCATCAGGTACTAATCAATTGTCATAGAAAACAACTAAAGTTTTAAAATGTTTTACATTTCCAGAGTTATTCCTCAAACTGAGTGGGGAGGTTCTTAATCCTGCAAGGACAATACAAAACATAGGATGAGAGCTGATTCTCAAACCAGCTGAGTGTTATATTTTATTGCATTTGCACATAAAAATAGCCTATCCTCTTTTAGCCTTTTTTGCAGGAGCTGTTTGAGTTATTTCCCACAATGAAATCCAACTGCTCTTTTTATTAAGACAACTGAGTAGGTTGGCCTCAGAGCATTGTATTAGAGTTAAAGCTCCATCCTGGGCACAGGCAGGTAGTTAGCTTGGGCTGAAAAGTTGCGTATGTGACACAGTTGATTTCTACAGTTTGAGCTCAACAAAGGCTTATAGATTTAGTTCATTTGATCTTGCAGCCAATATGGGATATCAAGCACACAGATGGCCCCTGCACATCACATTGCCAGTACTGAATTGTGTGTAATTTGCAGAAATTAAAAAAGAATATGGATAGAAGTCAGGAATTGGTGTGACTGCATTAACTTCTACCACAGAAGTTGTTAGCTAAGAGTAGCTGAAGCAGTGCAAATATGCTAATCAATCTCGGAAATTCATATCTTGATAATCTCTCAGTTAATCTTTTCTCACAACTAAGTTAAAAAAACCCGAACCCTAAATAAACCCATATGCCTCTCCACTGAATATAACAGCAACTCAGAAATGGTAGAATTTAGTTGCAAACCATTTAATTGACCCAACCATTGGATCCCAGCAGAGATCACTGAGCACAGATGTCCTGTTGCTGGATGAGATACTTAATAATTATGTAATGTTTCAACTCTCAGAATGATTATTCATTTCATATGCACATCAGTAGTAGTATATTACTGGAAAGTTAACCACTTAGATTGAACAAAGGCTGAAAAGTGTAAAGAGATGCTGCATTGGGACATATGATTTGAAGACAGTTGGGACTATTTAGTGATAATTATGCTCAGCTTTATTAATTATTTATACAGTATGGTGAATGTGAGTATTACCCTCTTAAGTTTCCTCCCCACTCTTATTATAAAGCATATGACAACATAATTTCCAACTGTATCTCTGTCTGGAAGGAATAAGCTTCAGTAACCATGCATTTATCTGTTACTGAAATTAAGAAGTATACTGTGGACTCATATTCAGTTTTTCTCCCAAATACAATTATTCCTGTCAAACATAACATAGGACAGTTTTATGTTATAATTTGGAAGTGTCTTTTGGATATTTTATCATTATAAGTTAAACCAACATTAAGAACAATAATTAAGAGCAGCGAGAGCAAGAACGGCAAGAAGGCAAAAGATATATTTTCAAATTAAATTCAAGTAATGATGTGGAATCACCAAGACTGTTACATAAAGAAAGTTCATTGTGATGTCAAAGATTCATATAACATTTGCAATGATTAATAATATAATTTTTAGTACTTCAAAACCCCATGAGACCTGAATTTTTGTTGCCTCTCCAACAGTTGGAATAATTGACCAATATGAAGAACAGCACCTGAACCATAGAAGGCACACATGTAACCTCATTTTAAAAAAAACAACAACAACAAAACAACAAACAAAAAAAGATAAAACTAACTATGCTGGGAATAGACAGCTAGAAAACTACTTCTTGTTTATGTATTATTACTAGACTATCTCTAGAGCTGTGAATAGACACATTAACTGTTAATCACCTGTTAGGCATTTTATAGATACTAAGAATTTTCTGCATGACATTAAGGGCTTCAGTTATGGAATTTAATTTATTTTAGGACTGATATTCTGAGAAATCCCTAGAGGATTACATTAGTCGAGATCTGTGTTTACATTAAGACTGAAATTGAATTTGTAGGAAAATGAACAATAATATTCTGGGCATACAGGAGTATAGAAATTATTAAGTGAATGGATAATAGAAAAATGGATGCAGCAACAAAACAAGCTGAATGACTGGGTGAAGATGAGAACAGGGATGAAGAGGAGGTGGTGGTTTACATGTATTTGGTGGAGGATTGACAGCAGCTTCTGCTTTGCAGTTTTACACAAGGTATTCAGAAACTGGAATAAATTCTTTCCTATGAATTTCATACATGACACAAATTGTTACATAGATGTTACCAGGAAGATTGACAAAGTGTGAAAGAAGAGTTCATTCTGCTTCACAGAAGAATCGGTCTTTGTAAAAAAATTGGAAGTTCATACTTTTTGGAAGGCCTTTATTCCTAAGAAGGAGGACTTAAAAAAAAAAAAAAGCTCTACATGGAAAATCCAATGCTTTTCTGGTCCCTCATCCCTCTGCAAAAATAAAAGAGTTGCGAAGTTTTCCTCGCACTTAAGCTTTTTTTCCCAAAAGTGGTTACGTTAGTTAAGGTAAAGCAAGAATCTTCAACCAAACATAAACACCACTTCCTTTTCCTTAAAGGAAGGTTAATCTCATTAAATGGTAAATACAGAGTGTAAGATGATATTTTTACCAATTGAACTGTTTTTCTATAGAACGGGCATCAAAGCTTTTTCTAAGCTGTTTCTCTAGGGTACTACAACCATGAAACAACCTAACTATGTCTGAGAGACAGAAAATTCAGCAAGCAGCCTGCTGCGTGTCGGACTTTTTACTGAGGCACCCACTGCAGTGCCACATTCCCTACTGACAGCTTTGTGTAACTCAGCTTACTCATTACTGAATTCAATATTCTGTAGAAAGAATAGATAGAAGAGTGCCATTTCTAAATTCTTATAAATAGGGGATAGTTCTAGAAAGAAAACAATTGTCAGCACAAGGACAGACATGGTATAAAGCCAATAACTGGCTTAAGCAATTCAATGTAGAGAAATATAAAGGGAGGAAATTTTTATTGGCACCAAGCTTGTCAGAGTTCAAGGAGCATCTGGAGGGTGCTCTTAGTCATTTATCTTTAGGTAGTCCTGCAAGATCAGGATCCTTATGGGTCTCTTCCAACTTGAAATATTCTATAATTGTATGATTACTTAGGTGCAACAAAAATAGCCAAGTCCCTCAAAAACCACTGTCAGGCAAATAAACAAATTAATTTGTTAGGCTATAGTAAGCAAAAATTTTAAAACATTCCACCTTAAATCACTAAAAATAGCTGGGACATAAAGTTGGTGCTTTGAAATTGAAGGAAAGCATAGTTTATAACTAAATCTTTTTTCAACATAGAGGAAATCAGTTCACTCATTTTTTGTTAAAAAGCAACATTTCAGAAACATAAATTATAAAAGGATAATATAGAATTGCATCAATCATACATTGGAGCATAGGTAGAAATGCTAATACTCAGCAGAGTATGAAGTTTTTTCTGCTTCATCCTTGTGTTGCTGTGGAGTTGTGGACTTTCCCTATCACTCCATCACATATTAAGCAGAGTGACAGAGTTTTATCTAATGCTCTTAAGATGATAAAAGACGTATATTCATCTGGTCTCCCACACCAGAGTCCTACAGTCAAATATCCTTCCACCAAGGAGTCCTATCTTCCTCTGTAGTCATTTTGCCTTCTCAAACAGCAAAACACTGCTGGAAATCTCTTGGCTAAACACTGAACACTGATGAGGAAATGAATTGTGGTGAATTTGTAAGGAAAGCCCTCTGGGAATTAAAACTTTATCTCTCATTTCTGAAACAGGTTCACAGAATCACAGAATCACAGAATCGTAGTGGTTGGAAGGGACCTCAGAGATCATCGAGTCCAACCACAAAAAAAACCCAAACCAAACCAAACCAAACCAAACCAAAACAAAAAAAACCAAAAAAACAACCCCACAAAAAAACCCCAAAAAAACCACACACTGCCCACCACCTAAACACACAACAACAACAACCAAACCAAAAC
>BJBW01010891.1:0-25203 GCA_004320125.1 Scolopax mira
GGAATTTTTAGTACAAACACCACTTACCTCGCCAAAAGAAAATTTTCATTAAAGGGCTACTTGTTTTTACTGACCATTTATTATTCAATAAAGGAACAAACCCCACCTTTAATGCAGGGAGGTACAATGCTCTGTGGTGAATTAAGCTATTAACTTTCACTCACGTTGTCTCCTGCCCCATCATTTGGATTATAGCACAGAGCTTAATAGCAGGATACAGCTGAATTCACTGCTCCACAAACTGGCAGTAGTCTGAAGAAGAATCAGTTTATAAATGATTATTTATGACAGCCAAATTATGCAGAAGTTTAGAGTTAAGTATTTGCTGTGCTGATCATTTAAAAGATAAGATAGGGATCATTTAATGGAATCCGAAGCATGACATGGCTGAGGAGATTATAGTTTACAATCTACACTTTCATTACTAGAATAGCATTTTAACATAGTATTCCACAGAAGTAATGGCATAGAGAATACTGCAAAATACAGAGTTGCATATGTACCAGATCACCTGCTTTTTCTCAGTATTGGCATTATGTAACTTAAACCAAATGTATGTTATCCAAAACAAGCCAGGGATTAAAACCTGTGATGCAATATGTGTACTGACACATTCAATAATTAAAAAAGGAGGAGGACAGTTCACATGAATCCAAGTTTCATAAAAGCAGCTAAAAATAAAAACCAGGCAAGGGTAATGGAAACAGACAGTGTCTGTTTTCAAGCAAATGCTATGCAAAGTATTTCCCTTGCAAGAGAAAAGTTAACCCAATTGGGAAACTGTCTCAGTAGCATTTCCATCCTTAGGCAATATTTTACAGCTATTGCTCATGCCATGCTTCTGGCAGGCAAATGTCATTTTTAAGTAACAGGGGAAGAATGCAGAGTCAGAGTTCACCCAGGAAGACGAGCACAGGGCTGAGGGTTTAGTATACAGGTCAGTTGAAACCAGCAGGCATACTTCTTGTTGGTAATCTCTATTGATTAGAGAGATCACTGTGGTCTACAACAAGGACAGAACGCCTGTCTGTCTGGTATGACAGGTATATAACAGCTCTCAAAACCAGGCACTCTCAAAAAATATCCTAATTTAGTCTAGTGCAGCATACCAGATAGTCAGACAGAACAAGTCAGTTTTAAATTGTGATCTTTCGTCTGACAATTGACATCTTGCAGAAAATGTAGCATCGGGTCATCCTGTGCCATTAAGCTGTAGGCAAAAAAAGCGAATGGCAGAATAATGGGTTACCATTTGCAAAAACCAATAATGAGAGAACCCAGCTTTCTAGGCTGAAGTCCAATGACTAACCCACTTATGAAATATTTTGAAAAGCAGAAGACATTGATTAAACTTGGTCTTTAAAACTCATATGCAAAGCTTTTTTAAAGTTCTTATTAAAAAAGGATCTTTGAAACCTTTCTTGCAATGCTTCAGGATAATATTTGGTTATTTATAAAGTAATATTTTTTTTGGTAAGTCAATTATTCTAGTTTTACTCCTGATGCAGCTATAACGAATGAAATGATAAGCAGCAAAGTGACTGTTGCAGTTTATCGGGAGAAATCTCCATCAACTTCTTTAGCTGAACAAAGTCACTAGAACAGACATACTTCTTCTTAATTTCTTTTTTCCTTCTTTTAGCTAAAAGCAAGAGTCACCTTGGAGTCTGAAAAACAAGCTCCTCATTTACTGGCTGCTACTTGATTATTGTAAAACTTAAAGGATTAGACACCAAAATTTCAGCTTCAATTACTCTTCACTGAATTAATTAACTCCCTGCTGTCCACCAAGATCACTCATCTATTTGTCTTATAGAAGCTGAAATGAAATATTGGGTATCCTTTAAAGTCAATGAGAACTACTTTATATTGTACAATAATAATGAAATTACTATTTTAAATGCTAGAGAAGGATTTATAATTTTTTTAACAGTTGAATAGATTTAGATCTTTTTTGAAGTTTCTATTTGTGGCAGGATGTTGATTGTCCAGTGCTGGAGACATTCTGCACTAGTAGGATGATGGAGCACAGACTGATTTCAGTTACCACACAAATTCTCCCTGACCAATTCATGGCTGACCTCAAAGAAAGACAAATCTGCTCCGCATTTGTAATTAAACACTAATTTGTATGTTTGCATGACCAGAAATGTGACAATTTAAACTGGTCTTTGTCTTCAGAAAAGAAAGCCTACCTAGCATCCCAAATCAGACCACTGTGCAAGGTCCTCTCAAAGTAAAGCTCATCCATTCAGGTGAAGCTATTTGAAAATAGTGCTAGGCTTCTAATAGTTCTAGCATCTGAAAAATGGGACATGTCTCTTTTCTGAGAAAGCAGATGAAATGTTCTTTAAGAACTCTTCTCTGTCAAACCAACATCTACCTTATTGCCCATGAAGAAATATGGCCCTTGCAGTCCGAGAAGCAGAATATATCTAACTCTTACATTATTAATACTGAAAATTACGTGTGAATAAAAATTTACATGCTTGTTGTCTTTTCTTTCTGTCTTTTCTGTCACACTAAGGGTGTGACAAGGCAGAATTTACTCAGTTTTTAAAGTAAAAAGTAGTTTTATACTTTTTGCTGACCAGAGGCACTGAGGTAGCATAAAAATCTTCCAGATTTAGTTGTTGTTTCTCAGAAGTGATGCTTCAAGTGACTGGGGTAGTTGCCATGGGTAAACTCCTGGCCTCATTATAGTTTTCACAAAGGTTTCCACAATGGTTGCTGGTCTAAGTGCAGTCTATGAGTACTGCTAAAATAAAATGCTCGAAGTACAAATTCAAGTCTGTTTTCCACAATCACTATTGAATATTAATAGCACACTCTCATCTATCCTAGTTCACGCTTCAACTTAAAATACACTTTCAAAAATAACAAATTATAAAAAAAAAAAAAACCAAACACCAATATGCATGCCATCAGAAACACCCAACTGGCAAGATTTTGCTAAGGTTTTTGTTTATCACATATTTCTTTATCTTAGCGTCGCCATTCCTACTTCAATGTGACTAAGTGGGTATTAAAATGAGTGACACTACCCATGACCCAAACCATTGAAAGCAAGTAATGATGGGCAGCTGAGCCCCATGTTGAAAAGCTGTCACCAGCCCCCCCTGCTTCTCCTCCCTCACTTTTTCCCAACCTTTTGGCCAGATCTAATTTAAATGTGAATACCTTAAGTAATTGCCAATATTTGTAAAGTCAGTATATGCAACTGCATTAAAGACAACAGAGTTTTGTGTACTGTTTTGCAAGGATTTTTTTTTTTTTTTAGTGCCCTGTAGTTGCTGGGAAGGTGCTTGGTAAAACTTGCCTCAATTGGTGTACAATTGTTTTATACACTTTCCCCTTACTTCATTCTTTAGTGAACATCTCTGGAATAAGTAATTACTGTGGGAACACTTCTTTACAGCAATTCTCAAACAGCAAAATTGGCAGAGGTTGGTTTTATAAAGTTCACAAACTGAATGGTGCCTTATTGCCATAAACAAAGGGATTTTAACTACTAGCATTAAAATACACTAAGAATAACAGATAAGTGAATCTGTGAATAAAGATAAGTCCTTAATTGACAAGAAAATGAAGGATTAAGCTAATGCAGCCTTATAGCAATATGCCAGGGATTCAAACTTCGGCCTACATCACCATTTTGGACTAAGTGATTATAAAAGCTTTTTAAATGACAGAAAGCAGGACTCTCCTGAGAAATTTTCTGCCTAAAATTTGTCAAAATGAGTGCAACTGGTACTAAGCCTCAATATAGGCTCTCTAAATGAATACATAATGTATTTAGTTACTTAAGATAATTGAAGTCTTGCCAATTTAATTAAAAATAAGCCACCTATTGAAAGGAAGAGATGTTTTAATGTCTCACAACTACTGGTACCACTGGATGAATTAGATGAATTTGCTTTATTGTCTTTTGCCTACTACTGGCTTTACCTGAGAAATGAAAAATCTTTTGCCTAAAAAAACAGCTGCAAAAGTTCCAGAATCAAATCCAGAAGTCATAATGGGCTTAACTGTATAAGAACTGTTAGCCTTGAACAGCAATTGGTGTACATAAGTATGTATGTTGCTCTAAATTGCATCTAGGGAGCAGCTAAAAAATCTAATTGTTTTTCTATTTGTCCTTGACACCATACCCAACCTTTGTAAAACAAAAAAAAAATAAAATTTAAAACAAAAATAAAAGTACTTAACAGAAGATGAAGAGTTAAAGTTTCAAGAAGTATTGCAAGCACATATTTGTTTTGAATTAACTAGTGCCTGAATACATAAAGGAAGATAAATAAACTTTTTCTGAATTACACTGAAATCAAGGATGTGAGAGAACGAGTTCAGGTTACTACCAGTGGAAAAGGATTTGTCCAGTGACCCTTGTAAAACTGTTTAATTATAGCAGAGGAAAAGATGAGCAAGCCTCTATCTACTAACAAGTGCATAATGGTTCAACTTACTCTGTGTAGAGTCAAAAAGTATGACAGACATTCAGACTGCTGGGTACAGACACACTTCTATTCCTAGTCTCATGAAACCAATTCTAAACCCTGCAATAGTCTCACATTGTGGAGAGGCTCTGAGACTTAGTTTGCCTGAATCAGTTAGAAAATGTTAGAAACTGTTGATAACATATTTTCTCTGGAAAGTGACAACTAGAACACTAAAGCACATGAAAACTTAAGCTCTTAAAAGCAAATCATACCATAGAATAGTTCAGGTTGGAAGGGACCTGTAAAGGTCATCTAGTCCAACCCCCCTGCAATGAGCAGGGACATCTGCAACTAGATCAGGTTGCTCAGAGCCACGCGTAACCTGTATGTTTCCAGGGATGGGACATCTACCACCTCTCTGGGCAACCTGTTCCAGTGTTTCACCAAATGCTCTCAGCCTTAATGTTTGAGGAAATCTTTAAAGACACTTCACAGGAAAAGCCTAGGTGTCTGTGTAAAAGCCTCAGTTTATCCATAACTCTTCCTGAGGCAGTATGAGCTTATTGAAGAGAAAAGCATGACTTTGGATATGGATAAAGACAGTACTTCAACTCCAACACTGGTTCTTCTGCATTTTAATATATCTGCAATATCATTTCCTCCCCAGCAGTAGATAAAGCATTTTAAAATACAGTAACAGCTGAAAAAGTCTACCTTATTTAATGGCACTTATTATCCAGAAATGAGTGGTAGATTGAACTCTGACAATAGATTGTGTTTGTTTAAACCACAACAACAAGAATCTCCCCAAATCCATGCAATTGTTTAAAAACTCTTCTTTACAGAAGAGGCTAGTCATATTTGATTTTTTTTGTTCTAACCTTGAACTCTGGCAAAACATTATCAGCAATGTATTTTAATCTGTTAATAATAATTTTTCATAGAAAGATTCTGAGATTGTCTTGAATTTTGATAAAATTAAACAAAAAGCAAGATCTGGCCCTGCTTTGAGTAGGCATTTGGAGTAGCTGATCTCAGGAGGTCCCTTTGAAGCTGTATTACAGCATACAACTGGGATAAAATTATCATCAGCTGCAATGGACCTTTGGCCAGTCCCTTTTATATTCTCTTCTGAAGAAACAGAACAGGGTTGTTTCAGTTTTTAATTTTAGATTAATATTCAGTCTTATTGGATGAAGCAAGCACAAATCTGTAATCAAGCACAATGTCCTTTATAATCCTATGAATTCAATTGATGCAATTGTACCCATAATACAACTTAGGTTTTCAGGCAATATGTAAGTTCAGTGAAGTAAACATATAGGAATCTTTTTATTTGTTTGCAATGAAAAAATAATCCAATTAAATTTTAGGCAATTTTACTGTTACTCTCCTTCCAGAATGGGATAATTTCTTCAGAACTATCCAGAGACCTTAAGATATACAGACAAGTCCTTAAGTGTCATCAGACAACTGTTTTAAGAGTGAGATAACCAAGGCAGAATATCGTGTAGCACATTAACTATTCTTTGGCCCCTAAAGGGGGAAAAAAAAAAAAAAAAAAAAAAAAAAGGGGGGGGAGAGAGACAGAGACAGATAAACTAGACATCAAGTTGCTAAATCTGAATTGCAAAGTGCACAGTCTAAAAAAGTGTCTGAAGAAGAGTTATCCACATAAGATACTTTACATGTAGCCAGAGAAGGATGAGCTGAAGGAAGATTTCTAAAGAAACAAAAGTAAGGTTCAAATAAAGTGAGTGAGTGCAAGTAGAAACAGATCTGGAAAACCCAATCAGAGTAATTTGTGAGATACATTTCTCCCTCAGGAGATTGACAAGCTCCAAAAGTGTGAAAGGTTGCTGTGAATGGAAGTCAAGATTTAAGAGGGCTTGGAGTCATCTCTAATTTGTTACACAGTTTACCTTTAAAACTATCTTAGAGGCAGTGTTAGTATCTCATGTCAGATATTCACACACATTGCTCTGCTCAAAATATTGAATTTCAAAATGCAGCACAGACATTGGACCACTATAAAGCAGAATGCTCCCCTGCTGGTAAAAATCAAAGTGATGGGGTTATGAAGAAATAGGTCTATATAGTAAAAAATCATCTCTGATTGAAAGAACACTCTCATAGAAAAGTACATGGAGCTCAATTGTAGCAGGAAAGAAAACATGGCAGAAATCACAGGTGGCTACTTCCAAAATTTGCAAGGGGTTTGTTTTGGTTTTTAATGGGTCTTTAAGAAACTAATCTAAATTGCTCCTTTCATTCTCCCCCTTTCCAATGTGGTCATTACTTGCTCACTAAGATGTTTCTTGTAGAAAATATTGTAGAAGTATACCCCAAGACAGAACGTGTAGGTTACACCTAAAAAGTACGTCCATTGTAAAGAATGCTGGAGAACATGACAGAGTAACGTGAAAAAATATAGTTGAAAGCTGCCCAAAAGAGTTGCAGTTAATCCCTGGCAAAAAAAAACCAGAAGCATGATGAGACATCATGGGTAAGTCCAATGCAGACATGTCAGCTGAACTCACAGACACTGCAGCTACACACAAGTCACCACAGTATGTGGACTGTGCATAGAGGAACAATTAACCAATGTTGCATAAATATAGGCTGCAACATGGAAATGATGTTACAGGCTCCAACTGCTGATCGTATCCTCTGAGATGAGGAACAAGAATTTGAGCACTTGAAATCAAAAGCCACATGAGTTAGAAGACAACTTCTGTAATAAGAAGCAAGCTGAACAAAGAAAGAATGCAATGGGTCACATCCTAAGATGAAAATCAGTGCACAGCCACTTATATCAAATTTGCCAAGTTATTTCCTGCAGTAACTTGGTCTGGATACCAAAAAAACAAATTCCTTCAAATTCTGTTAGCTAACATAGATATCCTGGTCATAATTCTGCTCTTGAATGCACCAGTTTAAATAGCATTGATTTCATCAGAGGTCCTCATTTTATATTTACATAGGTAGTTGTGAAAATAAAACCCACCATAGTTAAATCTTGACAGTCTGGTATCCTTGTTTAGAAAAAAGAAGCCAATTTTCTTTGCTTTAACAGTACCACTGTTTTGTGTAAGGTAGCAGGCTTTTTAACAGGCTACTGCACATAATCAGCTTTTGGATACAGATTCTTGTCACTTTATGGAAACATTTATAAAAATGTGGGAACTTGATTAAAGTTTCACAGACCACATTTAAAACTGTACTTCTTAAACTTACAAAGCAAGTGGATATTACTTCATTTCTGAGTCAAAGTACTGATTAAAATCTTTTAGGAGCTGCGGGTGGTCAAATCTCTGAAAGTCAAACATTTATTTAAGCTGTCTGTGACTAACCTTAAACTTTGATGTTTGAAACATTTGGTGGATTTCAGTGGTTTGTTTGCTTTTTTCCCTTGTTTGTTTGGTTTTTTTTAATTATTATTTTTAAGGTATGATGATATTTCTTATCCTTTCCTCCAAGGAAGGAAACTATCATAGAAGAGGGATGGATGTTTTTCTTTTTCCCACTACCTTGGGAAGATACTTGGATGTAGAATTCACGTACTTTTTTGGAAAACAGACTGACTCAGGTCTTCTGGCATTTCAGAGAAAACATTCAGTTCAGTTTCAATGCAACATACAGTGCTACAGCAACACTGTTGGGTTAGCCTAAGTAAACTGGTATTCAGTACTAGTTTTAGTACTGGAAACAGGTTTACCTCCACAACAGGGAGCAAGGCCTAATTCATTCTGTTCCTTTTTCTCACTCATTTGATCTTGTCTAGAAAGCAGCAGACATTATTTTCTGCCAGCAGATGGACTTTTCCATGGCTCAGGCAAGATAGCTGGTGGTCTCAAATATACAAGATGAAAATGATCATTGTCTGTGAAGTCACCTTGCTTGCTCTCTATTCAAAAATCAAGAACTGAAAGAGAACAGACTTCACTAACATATCACACCTCGCATAAGTCTCATGAAATTAGTAATGATGTTGTTAGGAAACGCAAAATTAAGCGGAAATTCCTTTGAAAACCAAATTATGAAAACAAAGTAGCATAAATGAAAAAAGAAAACAACATCAATTTTAGCAAACTCCAATGAAGCACGAGGTGATTTCCAATGACTCCCTCGAAAGCTTCTGTGCAAGCCATGCTTCAATAACCTGTCCTAGGGTTTGAGGCTCTATGCTGTGGAGCAAGAAGCCTGGAAGAGAATTCAACTTAAGCCTTTCCTCTGACAGCCTATCCTGTTAGCTCCATAAGAGAGACATTGAAAGACCAGAGGAAACTTTGTATTATGTCTTAATGGGAAAAAAAAAAAAAGCTGTCTCCTGGACCTCAGGACAGCATTGCAAGGATTACAAATGTATAGTTAATTCAGTTTCCTAAAAATAGGATACATGTCCATACTGCCATATCATATCACTTGGCCCATGTTATCATTTAAGACATGTTCATCCACAAATCAAAACTGTCAGGCAGCACACTAACAATTAAAGAGCATGGACAATCACATACTAGAACTAATGACTTGATCCTATTTCCTTATATTAATATGGACATAAACTAGAAATGCTAAAAAATACTTCCTGTGCCAGCAGATGACAGAAATTTCTCATGTACTTTCAGGAGTTTAATCACCAATGGAATCATCACTGGAATGCCAAAGCTGTTCAGCTTAGCCGTGCTCCATAGACATCTGAAACCAGTCCATAGCCAGGCCAAGATGACTGAGGTGCACCAGATCTACTTTAGAAGTCCTGAGTAAGCTGATAGGCTGTATCCTATACTCTCAGGATCATTTTTGTTTGGAGATATCCAAAAGAAAATATGCTGTTTATTTAAAAGCTTTTCTCTTTTCACAGAAACACAATTTGACTTTTTATTCCAGAACCAAACAAAATTCTTTGCTTTAACTTTCTGCTTCTGACTACCAAACCATGGCACTTAAATTGAAGCAAATTGTCTGATATACTGTGAGATCACTTATAGTCACAGAAACTAGAAGAAAAATACTAGATTTGATCAACTTTGTGTAGCATACTAAACAGATGATACATAGGAAGGGAAACTAAAAGGACGACACATGCATTAGCAATGTTGCAACTTATAGTTGTTGTTATTTTTACTGAAGTATTGGAATTCAATATGGATTCTTAAGATCAAGTAGAAATTTCACTTGTGAAGTCAAAAATACAAATAACTTGTAACTCATAGCATCATGCCAGAGTAGGGACAAGCAAAAGCAGCTATTTACAAAAGTATTTAGATTGTATTTCTAGTGTTTAGAACTAGAAATTACAAGTGGCAGTGCTTAATAAGCAACATGGAGTTAAGCAACTTATCACAGCGAACAGATGAAGACTGAAGCAATCACAGAGAAATGCGCTTAAAAGAGAATGCTGAACAAAGTTTTCAGTTTCTTAGCAACTTTCTAGACTGTGTGAAAATGCAATTTCATCTCTTCACATTTGAGGATTGTCACAATTGGAAAATAAATCATTGATGGAAAGCCCTTTCCAATCCATTAATTTGGAAAGGCCACATGCATAGCTGCTGAGTGAAGTCGAAAACAGTACTGAAATAAAAACAAAGTGTCAGGCAGATCCAAAGGAAAAGTGCTGGAGCAAGTGCTGTCAAAGCTCAAGATATGCAAAAAAGTGCAGGAAAACAAAGGAGGAAAAGATGTGGAGGGGGGGAAACAGTAATGCTATCACGGCTCATGGCCAGCATTGAAACCACGAATTTCCTCAGTTCTGTCTAAAGAACAGAGACATAATGAAATTATTAAAAAATGAAGTGATAAAAAAATACTAAAGCCTGACATTTACAGACACTTACTCAAACTACAACAAAAACATTATCACATAAATTTAAGTGTCTAGAACAGGTCTTCAGTCTTCTAGTTGGCAGACTTTGTGAGAACAGCCATGCCTTGAAACCTGTCTGTCACAATAAGACAGAAAATAATCTGTAGAGCAGAATTATTGTATTGGGAAATGTAAGGTTCCAGTCCGGTTGTTGGTCTGGAAGTTGTTCGTAATGATTGAAATTTCAGATCTTATTGGGCATTACATTCTTCTCCATTTGAGCTCTTGTCTCGATAGGAATAGTATATAAAAGGGGTAATTGTTTTGGGGCAAGAGTTATACAGGACACAGACTGATGGTCAACGTGGAAGAGACTTATTAGGTATATTTTCTACAATGAGTATATGAAATATTCAGTTTGAGCGGTGGATAATGTTTGAGTCTTCCTCTTGAGCAAATGAAGTTTAATCAGGAAAGTGACTGCTTGAGATGTATGTATTGGAAGGCTCGACTGCCACAAAAATTCACTGCAATTTACATATCTCAAAATCAGATGTATAAGCCAGATAACATTCACGGGCAGACAGTCCTATTCTAGACTAGTTCTTTTAACTTGATTCATGTTATTCATTATTTCAAAGCACAATTTGGCTAGTATATTTTAGTTAGATCATTTGAATATGATCTGCATTGCCGAAAGAGCTAAGGTTGGTAGGATCTTTTTATAGTAAGAACAAAGTGAGGCTACAAGACTGTACATCTTCCCAAGATTCTGAGCTGAAAGAGGAGAGGTTGTTCTTCATTCACCAGGTGTGTCCTGGTCTCCACAGTCTGTTCAATCTGAACAGTGCTGTCAGGACGGGATCTCCCACCACTGCTGTGTGCCTGGTCACATAAGTTTACGAGCAGCCTCACCACGGCAAGACACCAGTGTTAAGAAGGGCTGCTAGTGCAATGGTAAAGAAACAAACCCAAACACTGTCATGGAACTTGTCATGGCTTAAACCTTTGGAACTGTAACTATAGCAGTTTACTCCCTAAATTTGTACATCTTTAAGATGCTCTTTGGTAGATAGACTGAGCCGGCAATAGAAGAAATTAAAATTCACTCAAATATTTCAGCTCTTCTGTACTCCACTTCTATCAATGAACATATTCATACAGGTTTCCTTAATGACAGCTTGACTTTTCTCACTACATCATTTCTGTGTATCTGAATCTGACTGCAAACTCCTTTTAGAATGAAACACATTTTTCTTCTGTGAACTTCCCATCACACTTGTAGAAAACTTCCATCCACAGGATAAACGTTAGCAGTCAGGGAACATTAAATCCTGATGAATACTGTTTGGACAAAAGCTTCTTTGAATGATTAATGGAATATCCTTTGGGATATGAGTGGTATAGAATCAAAAAATAGTCCAACATTCCCTGCAATGAGCAGGGATACCTGCAACTAGATCAGGTTACTCAGAGTCCTGTCCAACCTGACCTTGAATGTTTCCAGGGATGGAGCATCTACCACCTCTCTGGGCAACTGTTCCAGTATTTCAATCACCTTCATCATAAAAAATTTCTTCCTTATATCTAACTTAAATATACCCTCTTTCGGTTTAAAAACATTACTCCTTGTCCTATCACTACAGGTCCTGATAAAAAGTCTCTCTCCATCTTTCTCATAGGCCTCCTTTAAGTACTGAAAGGCAGCAGTAAGGTGCCTGCAGAACCTTCTCTTCTGCAGCCTGAACAATTCCAATAGTGTGTCTTTCCAATTTTTGTTGCCTGAGAGTCAAAGCTAGCAATACATTAGATGATGAGATGTATTTTAACCATTTGATAAGACCAGTCAGAAGGTCATCTGATAAAAAATGTCTTGAATTTATAAAGCGAGGCTTAGTGATTATTTGCATTTTGTTAAAAAGAGAACAAATGGAGTATGACTTCAGGTACACAAGAGAAACTCCACCTGCCAGAAGGCACCGATAAAGACAAAGGAAGACTTCTAGGTGCCATAAGCAACTCCGCCTTTTTCACTGAGGTGTCAAAAAACGAGGTGAGACTAAACAAATTCATGCATTTCCTATTTCTTACATCATTGAAATAAAAAGTAATTCTTTTGGAACAAAGTCTGCATGCCTATTAGTTTATGGTTCAGCCATATGTGGTAGTTAAAATTAAGACTCTTCTGTAAGCCAAGAAAAGGGGTACCCAAGTTGTTCTGAAGTACAGGTACCTTGGTTTATTTAGCCAGACCAACAAGGCCTCTGGAGTCTGTAAAAAGGTAAAAGGTTCATATCTCCTGACCTGAACATTTATCAGAGAAGGAAGAGGTGCAGTCATTGCAATCCAAGAAAACATTTAGAATGTAAGGATTCATTTTGTTGAAAAGGTTTAGGTATTCAAAAGGGAGCTGTTAGAACCATGTAATAAATACACACATTCCTATACTCAAACCCTACAATTTCACTAAGAAAAAGTCAAATTAGCAGAGCTGAATTTCTCTCACTAACACCCTGTTAGGCAGAAAGTTTACTATAGGCCAGTACCTTCACTAGACCCAGCTTGACTATTAAAAGTATTATTGTTTTGCGTATTATTTTTTCTTAGTGGACCACACACACACCCCTTGCTGTAAAAATTAAGTTGCATGTGGTCATTCCTTTGCTTACCTATTTATTTATTTTTTAATAACTGTTTTGGAAGTGTTAACAGTACAGTTCCTACACCCTGCTTTTAGTTTTCAAGAAAAACATGCGATATGACGATTTCTTTAAAGAAAAAGATTGTGAGGAACTGTGAGCCCTAATAAGGCAATTTTAAACCCATTTTACTCTCCCATTCTTTAAGAAACTATAGAAGGAACCAGTCAGGAACTTGATGCCAGTTCTCCAATACATATTATTTGCATATATAATTAAAGAAGTCATGTCAAAACTGCTTTTCATAAATGCAGTGCTTTTTTGAGGACCTATCACACTTTGTGCGCAGACATTTCATTTGCAAAACTTCACAATAATGCATGAACAGAAAGACTACGAATTAGCTTGAATTTGTACCCAAAGAATAAGATGGGAATCCTAAGAGGAATAGGGTATGTAATAACAAGGATAGCTGTAGGGCAGTCTGAACCTTAAGGGGTATACCTCCAGGCATACTAGTTATAGTCCTTTCCAGCACATGTTAAGTTATTCTATCACTAGTCTTGCATATAAAGTTGGAATTCTTTTCCCACAGCGAATCCCCAGGAAACCTGGCAAAACCAGCAATATTACCCCTATAGACTGAGTTAAAATTGCCACAGTTCTGGAAGAGATTATTACATTACTATCAAATCTTAAGAATAAAGGTAGGTATTTTGATCACTACAAATTAAATTCAAAGTTAGGAAGGATGATAATCTCAGCACATATTTTGAAAGCTACTAAAGTGTTTTTAGAAATGTGGTGCTATGGAAAATCCAAGAAACCAATAATTGTGCCAAAAGCTGTGAAAAAAACCAAAGGAAACAATCAGCCACCTTTGACAGAGCCTAAATCAAAGCCTTACAGAGCTAAGACTTTGCTAAAATTTGACCAAAGTTGCCTTAGACTTAGAAGGGAATGTTGCCTGCACAACTCTAATTATCAGTCCATCACATTTCTAAACAGCCACCACAAGCAATGAAAGTTTTTGGGCAGCCACTTAACCTTGCACGGATAACGGAAGTATGAGGCAGTTCGAGTAAGTGAAATGATGTGTCTGCCTACAGGCACACATGTAAAAGGACAGAAGAATGAGATGTTCCGTCTTCAAAAAATGTAACAGATGAATACAACTGTCATAACAGTTTTTCCATAATGTATTCAATATGCCACGAATGTGAGAAGGACAGCATATTTGATCCATCATCAGCTGGATTCCCACTTCAGAACAAACAGAGCGAGACCAATGCTGGAAGCATTCAAGAATGGGTATCGTGTTGCCTTTCTAAGTTGAAGGCGCTCTTTTGTGTTTCAAATAATGAGTGTTTTAACTATTCCATGATACATCTGTAAAATCTTTGCTACCCTACCCACCTACTTAAACATTTTCAAAGCACCTCATCTCAGTATTCAAGTCTGATCTCTAACATCGTCATTCCCTGAGCACTTTCTTGCCATAAAAGTAATGCCAATCACTACAACAGTAGAATTACTTGCATGTTCAAAGTGAGATGAAGTGGTGGAGTAAGGCCCTAACTTACAAAGCTAATAATAAAAGCTGGGGATTTTTATTGCCCGTACATTATAACTAATTATGTACAGCAAATTAAAGGCAAAAAAAGAAATAGCTTTAGAGACAATTGTTTCACTTAATTGAGACTAGGAGTTTAATCGCTAAATTCTGCTATGATCTCTTCAAGCACCCTTTCATTGATAAATACAAAAAAATCTGTGACTTCAACAAACAAAAGTGAAATCAGTAATTAAAAGCAGGGATAGCCATTAAAACCAACTCTGGCTCCAGCTAAGGAAACCACAGTATCATTTAAGGCTGTAGTGGTTGGTTTCATACCAAAAAAAAAAAATTCATTCTGTGATTTCTATTTTGGAAAACAAATAGTACTTATGCAGTCACTTATCTGAAGAAATGATTAAGTAATAGCATTTTTTGGTCTAAAGCCACCACCTAATTTCCTCCCTCTTCTCTTCCTTTTTCTCTCCTTTTCTTTGGTTCTTGTTAAAGAAGTCTTTTCCAAGGCATGACCCTCTAAAGAAAAACAAAGACTCCCCCAAGTTATCCTTTAAGAATAATAATTAAAGTTTCACTCTGATAGTCTGTAAAGTATTTTTTCCATCAATGTAGTAATAGACCACAGACAGCTCAAAGGTCCCACATTTGCTTGCTAAATGATATTAAAATGGCACTGATAGAGGAACCACCTGTATAACATCAGAAGGTAATTTGGTGCCCCCACAGTCAGAGAGTCCATGGGTGCTTTGCTGAAACATCCATTTTATTGCCAGTAATGTTTGCATGTCTTGCATGGGAGAAAAGAGGGATGTACTCTATATAAGAAAAATATGTCTCCCTCCCATTTACCTTGCTTGATTTGCCAGCTTCTTTTCATGGTCTCAGCATTTTTTGTGCCCAAGTATGAAGAACAGATGCTAAAATCCCCTAACAAGAAACTGCTTCTCGCTAGATTTCTCCCAAATTTCAGCGTACTAAAGAAGGTTTTGACAAACCATTAACAGAGTCCAGAAGAACAGCTTCAAGGTAACAATCAGGTTCTGAAATCAAATCTCCATGCTTTAATTAGAGCCAGAGACTGCAGTGAAAACAGAATGCATTAGGAGAGCTTATGATTAAATCAATGGTAAAAACTTCCAAAACAATGTAAATTAATAATTTTACTGCTTTCAACTCTGCCATTATTTCTTTGTTAGAAGCTGTGATTTCTGGTGGATATTTTTCTTTTTATCTCTTCCCAAACTCTTTTTCTATGTCACCAAGTAATAATTTTCCTATCAAATCATGTTTCTTCATTTCATTTTTCACATCCCTTTTCCTTTTTTTGCTGTACAATATAGAAGTGATCCAGTCACAGAGAATTTCAAATACAAACAAAACCCCAAAAATAAACTCAGAAAGTAAAAGCATATTGGTGAAGGTTTTATGGATATTTTTAGCTAGATGACATCTCTTGCTTTGACATGCACTGCAAGGGAAAACTGTGCTTGTCTTCTAAACAGCAATCAGATCAAAAAACATTTGCTGCAGGAAGTTGAATTTACCTTTTGACCTTCGTTCTCTTCTCTGAGCTTCACTCTCTCATATGAGAAACACAATTTGTTTTCACTAGTCAAAAGCTGTTTTATAGTTATGTTGAACTTTCCAAAAGGGATTCAGTGTAAGCGTGAACATTGTGTTTTCCCAGGTCACTCCAACAGTAGAAGGGGAAGAACAAGGAAGCCAGAAGTCAAAGTTCTTACATAAAAATGACATTACTTCCACATGCAGCAATCCTTTATTTTACTCCATAAGTCTATCTGTGACAAAGCTATGTGTGGAAGAGGCCTTGGAGTTCAACTTGTTTGTGACAGTGCTTTGCTGTCACAAAACTTTGTGAAACTGCCTTACAGCCACAGGTTCTGTTACTCCTTGGTCCATCTTGCTAAAGGCATTTAATCTTAAAAACAACCCCCTCAAACATTAGATACGCAGCCCCACATACACTGTATAAGACTACACAAAGGTTTACACAGGTTCAGCTATTTTTCCCAATCTTTCTGTGTCCAATTACTCACTATAATTATTTGTGTTTCATCTGAAACAGTGCACAGTACCTTAAGAGGAACATTTTCCACCCTTACAGAAGGAATATATCACTTTCAGCCCCAGGTCACACTGAGATACTGGCCATAAACACAACGTATTATGTAAAACTAAACCTGCAATATCATCTCAATCCAAAGAATTTCTAATATGTTCAAGAATTGCCTTCACATTTTAATCTTCATAGAACAGAACTGGTAAAAATACTCAGCTCCATTTCAGATTAAAAATAGAAATGCTGAAATAAGAAACATGAAAACGTAATAATATGAATCTATTTCTAATAAAGATATATTTTACTGTGCTATCGGATAACTGTAAAAATACCTAAATATTTAATTACGGCCAAAAATTCTCATTAAAAGTTGAAGAGCTTTTTGAGTAGAATTTTTGTTTGTTTCTTTCTTTATAGAAGGGAAAGGCAGAGCAAGTAATGCCCATGCACTTCCCAGGCATTTTTTTATTATTATTATTTTCTTTTAGCATTTTTTCAGCTAATTCTGGTAGTTCATCATAGAGCATATTTATGTCGTTTTTCCATAAGCTGACTGTATTTATGTCAGTAAATTTGACAGTATTTTTGCTCAGGCTGGAAGATTTCCAAATGCTCCTGAAAATTTCTGGGCATCTTTCAAGGCCAATATATCCCAGGAAACTGCTGGTGCGAAAGGTTCCAAGGACTATGTTCACAGAAAATAATTCAAGACAGTGCAGCGTAGTACTGAGTGAATCAGGAAATGAAAGCTAAGAAGTTCTTAGCATCACACAAAACTCACACAAGACATTCATGCCAAATATGAGTCTGGTTAGGTTCCTCTACCGTACCAATGCAGGTAGGTGTTTACGGACTATCCGTTTGTACCTTTTCTCTCCACACAATTCAAGTTTAAACTGCTTCCCTAGTTCTATATTTTCTCAAAAAAAATAAAAAACAAACAAAAAAACAACCAAACAAACAACACAGCCCCCACACCCCCCCCCCAAAAAAGCCCAACCAAAAAACCCACACAGAACTATTGACTGCAATTCCCATAAATACACTCCCTCATCCTATATCACCCAACAGAATTACTACTTTTAGCAAATTTTCTATCTTCAACACTGGTTCCTACTTCAGTTGTCATTTTCATAAATATTATTAAAGAACATGAATTTTTATAACTACATAGACAGAAAAAAATATTATTTCAAGTATCCTTCCTCAATATACCGTATTTTTAAATGTAAAAGTTATACACAATATATTTCTACACACAGCCATAAAAATCTACATGGAGACAGAGTTGCAGCATCGTTAAAGATAGGCTCTTATTCACCAACTATCCATAATAGTAAATTCAATAGAAACACAAAATGAATAAAGAGAATACACAAGACAAGCGAGAAGCACAAGCAAAAATAGCAATCTTCCTGTGATAGAAGGTAGCAATACCTGATGGTATCTCCAAAATTCATCTCTGAACAGGGAAACCCACCAGGGAACAGCTACCAAACTGCATTATCTTTTGTAATAACACTGGAGAACTAAACTCATCTGTGAAAGTCATTAATGCATTTAGGTACTGCTATAAAGATAACATATAGCCACGTATGTGCTGAGAAAATGAGCATTTATTTTTTTTTCTAAATAGCACTTCCCGGCAGTCTCACAAACGATACTGAAACCTCTTCTCTGATTGGGCCAGGCAAATTCAATAGCTAGTTTAGCAAAATGCACTATTTTCTTCTAACAGCTGTCTGTCACACATTGCTGTAATAAACGGTCACTGAATACATTTGACGCTATCACAAATGGAACAACTTTTTCAAACACCACTACAAAGCAGAGGGTTGACAAGGAGGGAGTTCAAAACAAGACTGAGGCCATTCCCACTAAAAAATGTTTCATTTTCCAAGATCCCAAAAGCCCCAAATTTAGATAGAAAGGGCGCGGATCAGCCAAATCATAATTCAGAGGAGCAGAATATTAATGAGGACTAAATATGTTATCGCTTTCAATAAATGTGAACACAAAGCTTGTTCTTTATCATGCAAGTGTATTCTGTACAGCCAATTGAAACCTTTTAAGTCCTTTAAATTGTATGTTTTATCTACATATAATGGGAAAGCACACCGCTAGGATTGTGTTTTCATTCATTCAATTTTTCAAAGTTCCAGATGTACAATTTTATCAGGATTTCTAGCATTTGGCAAAAAATGCACAGGACAAACAACCGCTTAAATTGCATATCGGGGTTAGGTAGTGAATAATAAACATTAAGATTGTCTCTGCACCAAGGAATATCTCGACTAACAAAAGAGGGCAAGCTATAGAAGCACATTTCTGTACAGGAAACAAGAGAGGCGTGTGGATACTTGCAAGTTTAACATGTCTTAATCGCACCCTTGGAATCATTATGAACCCCTTTCGGACCAACAGTGTGACTGGGACCTAACACATAGAGATAGCTCGATGGAAGTTAACAAAGGTGCTGGAAAAAACATCTAACCCTGAACTTTGTGTGAGAATTGGAAGAGCTTGATGGTGTTTCAGACAATCAGGTCAAAGAGAAGAAAAAAAAAAAATCACCAAACCTTTTCAAACTGACTTGCGATATAAACTATTTTCTCTAAAACATTTCCTTGGAGGCCACTTAAATAAACTATTTCATACTTAGTGAGCAATTCATGGGATCTCTGCCTGTAGCAAATAAGCTTGTTGCTGAAATGACTTGCTGCCTGCTGCTTACCAGGTGCACTTATTCCTATGCTTCTGCAATCAATCTACATCATACAAAGCTGTGTTTTCAAGGATTATCATAGTGGAAAAGGAATACAAGTATGCTCCTATCTTTCCTGGTTGCTGTTCTGTTTTTTCACCAGTGAGTGAATAACCTCAACAAAACCAATCTGAAGAGTTACTTTAGCTCCCTTGAGAACCCATCTAATTCCCTTGAACTGGATGGAAAGGGCATGATCAAAGTGAAAATGCACGCTGAGAGACTTGATGAAATTATCCATCAAGTAAAATAAGGAGGACAGAACTAATGGGCTGAACTGTTTTAAGTACAGTGTGAAATAAACTTTCTACAATCAAATTTTAAGATATGCCCAGTACAGAAGAGAGGGGGAGCAAATTATCTAATTCGCTAGCTATACACAAAAGTTGGAAAAGAACTGATAAATGGATTATCTCAACAGTTGACTCCTTAGAAATCAGTTCCGTATTTTCCACTCCTTCCTACTATTCTACCTTTCCCAAATATGGTAGAGGATGCATTTGTTTATTTGTTATGTTAAGGCTTAATATATATTTCTACCACTTTTTAGAGTACCCCTTACTGACACAGATCAGAAAATACAAGAGTCCAGATGAACAAGCAGATCTCTTATCAGAGGTGATTCTGTATCCTTCAGCACTGTGAGTCAAAGCTAAACGTCCTTGATTTACATGCTTGCACTTAAGCAGTGTGTGATTAACTCCATTTAGAAAAAGTCCTGAATATAGGAAAATAATACCACTTATAGACACAAGTAGGAGATACCAGTAAATTTGATTGTGTAAAATCTGAACAAGGTACCAACATACATTTCATTAAATTATTCTGTAGAAAAATCTACATGTTCTTGTATGATGCTAATTTTGAACAACATGAGAATGTTCACATTTTAAAGAAATAAAGTGGGATTTACATACTGAAGCTGCCAGAGTTTGCAGCAACAATAAATAAGACTATTATATGCTGTTCTGTTACATGCTTTTGGTTTTTTCAGCTTTTTTTCTCTTCTTTTTTTTTTTTTTTTTTTGGTCATTTGGACAGCATTTGTCTCTTTGTAATTGCTGTGTAACAGCACCAGCTCCTGATTCTGATTAGGCCTCCTGTGTCGTCAAAAAAAAAAAAATAATAAGAAAGCTTTGATTATTAGCATGAATATTAAAATTAAAATAATAACTGTATTGGTAGGAAAGCAAGAGGAGATGAAAGTTATTCAAAAGTCTTTGGAAAATTTTAAGAAGTCACATTAATAATAAGCAATACTGGTAATGGGAGCTGTAAAAAGAAATAAGAGGAAACGAATCATGTAGCTGCCAGTTATGAGAGCCTAACTATTAGGAATGTGAGGCAACTGATTATGAGGTACACAAAATTTGTACCTAGGTCTCTCTCAGAGATCTATTTTAATGAAGACGTTTATTTCGGTTTTCCATTGACACCGTTGTAAAAGAAACGATGGCAACTGAAAGAGAGACTGAGCAGGTAAGTTAAGAAAGAAGAGAAATATTAGTAATTTATTGCATACCTAGAGTTGCCAGCAACGTGATGTCTCACATACCCACCCCACACCAATGCCTGTAGCTGCAGACCTCTGACTTCAGACAAGGGGAAGGTAACAGAGTATAAATGACTGCTCAGTCCTTGTTTGGGCTGGCATTTCAGGCTGTGTCTGCATAACCCATCATAGCCATGTTTCTAAAAGACCAGAAACACCAAAGAAAGCAGACAGTTTTTTTGGAAAATAACCTTCTTTACTACATTTCTCCACCTAGCAT
This sequence comes from Scolopax mira, assembly GCA_004320125.1. Classification (NCBI taxonomy): domain Eukaryota; kingdom Metazoa; phylum Chordata; class Aves; order Charadriiformes; family Scolopacidae; genus Scolopax; species Scolopax mira. The sequence continues at coordinate 21,077 of BJBW01010891.1, forward strand.
GCCCATTTCTTTTGACAACTCAGCTGGGAGTTGCACCACTCCACTGGCTTCCCTGTACTGGGCCCTGAACAAGCACACATCATAGTTTTGCCTCAAAGAGCTCACAATGTCTATAGAGGTCAACAGGGAATAGGTGATTATCATGGTCAACAACTGGCAATGCAATAAAATCATGGGCAATTTCAGATATATCTCAAAATGGCACAGGAAAATGCAACTGTGGGGCAGCTCTTTTACAGTCAGTTAAACCAAAACTTTTTTTTAAATACACATATGTAGTTCCAAATACATACCAGAAAATTAATATGCATACTAAAATGATATAACTATATCAACATAATGGTTTGCATTCATATAAACATTCATGTTGATGTTGGCATGCAGACAGGCTCCCAAATTTGGATTGAAAAGAAAACTGCACAGTGCCTTCAAAAAAAACTCGCAAAAAATTTGCAAATGCAATTATCATAACTTTTTACAATGACAGCATGTTGACTATTTGGAAATATTTCCACAGAAGCCTTAAACCCCAGAATTTTTCAGGTCTTTGTGACCATTGTAATTTTCCAAAAATTGTGGAAATAACGCTTAACACTTTGTTGCTGTTCAGCGACTCAAATAGAAATGTATTTTGGTACAAAATACCAACAGATTGTCAAATCCTTATAGACTTGTTTTCAGCTTAAATTAGTGTTTGGGTGCTATTTACAATGTAAATATTTATTTTTGGCATGGCAATCATCATTATCATAGTCTTAATTCTGTGACCATATTTTGCAGGACAAAAACCAAATAGAAATAATATCATGCCAATTAAAGCAGCTGTTTTAATAATGAGTGCTTTTACTAAAAATACGTACTTAGCCCATTCTGCATGGACAATAAATCTACATCATTTTCAAGATGTTGCACATATTACTATGAACTATATCTTAATAACTTAAAGACATATATATATAATATAATCATTTTATATATATATAAAATAATCATAGACTAATTGAAGTGGTCTACAGGAGACAGCCACAGAACATAAATTTTGTGTGAGAAATTAATGGTAATCTAAGAAGACATTACTTCACAAACACAGTGGTTGCTTCATAGTTATTTCATGTGCAGGCTTTAGGTCAGGAGAAAACCCTTAAGTTAACAGCAAAGGAAAATACAGCCTTACAGCCTAATATAGCTAATTGCTGGAAATTACCAAAATGTGACATTGTCATGTAGCAAGATGTTTCACCATTTCAGGTTTTTTTTTTCATCATCAAGATGATTAATTTCAAAATTTTATGTTGAATGGGACATTCCAAAAGAATTTAAAAATTCAGAAATAGTTCAGCTTTTCTGATAAATGGTAAGGACCTCTGAACATTCCAAAAATCAAAATATCTTATTTTAATTGCCGATAGTGTTTCAACATGCTTTATTTCATGCACCATCAAAATCCCTCTATCTTTTATTATCACAATGTAACACCTAAGAAGATCAATTTAGTGGTTTGCTGGTTTCATTTTTGTACATATACCATCTGCTCCAACTATATTTTATTTATTATAGTTACAATCAATTGATTTCTGTACTCGGCACTGAGGAAAATTTGAATGGTATTATACTTGGCACCTCAAGCAACCTAGTAATACATATACTATAACATATCAGAGTCCAGTATGCTATCTCTGACACCAGATCCTAAGAGAAAAGAGTAAGGACACACGAACACAGAGATACTTTCCCGCTATAATTTCCTAGTCCTCAACAATTCACATATCAAGGATTTCATGAGTTAGAGGTAGCTCTTCATGAATTTGACAGAATAGTCTTTGAATAAAGCTAATTTTTTTGAGTCAGGAGTGTCCCATGGTGACAAGTTCCATTTTGTATATTTGTGGATGAAAATATAGTCTGTTTGTTTTGCTCATGGACCATAAAAGAGACAAGAAGCCCAACTACTACTCTGGTAAAATGACATGCAGTTTTGTCAGACCAACTCAAACCCAAATCTTTCATTATGTGATTTTTATAATTTTTGAGGTGTCTTGACCTACAGTGGAATATTATTTTTCTATTCCCTACCTGTTTCAAACTTGAAAATTCTTGGTAACAAATATTACCCAAAGCTAACTCAGATTTTACAAAACCAGTAATTTTCTTTGGACAACCAACACAATTATAAATTCCTAACCCACTCAACCAGCTGCAAAAAATTCCCAATTCTGCACACTATATCAGATCCATTAAAACTGTCATAAATGAGCTACACTGTGTTTTTTGGAACAGAACTTATAGGTTTCTCTTCACATCAACCCTAGTAGGACCTAACACCACTCCCACCTTCACTGGAAAGTTGAAAATATTCTAAATATGTTTCTTGTTGCCATTTGGCCTTTGTTCAAAGCCTTTGAGAAAACTAGTTACAGACAGTCCCTAAATCTGTATCTCCTTTATGATGACTATAAAAGAATAATCCCCTAGATTTCTTAGTGTCCAGGCAAAGTTAAATCGTAAGGATGAAGCAGCTAACTAATAACAGAAGCCTTTCTTCCTTGGTACAACCCCCATATGAGAGGTCAGTTATCCTCATGTTGCTGCCTCAACCCAAAGCTTCCTGTCCTTCTCAGAGTCCTCCAAACCACCAACAGATGAACAGCTCTAGAGACAAAAAATACCCATTTCTCTTTGCAGTAGACAAGAAGACTTGATTACACTTTGTCAGATACTCGGCAGGTTGTTATCAGTGCATCTTTCCATCTCCATACTTATTAAAATAATTTCCAGGAATTAAACCACTCAACAACAAGGATTCAACTAGTGTAAAAATAGCTTGCGATGTGTTTAGCAATAGATTTCAAAACAATGACATTGCACTCATTGCCTCTTCCAGTAAGGTTAAGCTCCCCAGTGATTGAATTTGAAGCTTTCTGCCCTGAAAGTTCAAGCCCTCCACTTACCTTTTTACAAGTACAATTCTGCACAGAATGTATATATTGGCAGCCAGTACAGGATGTCTGTGCATATCACATCAAGTAATTATGAAATATGGCATTTCACAAAGTTCCTTCTAGGTCCAATCACTTTGATACTAGCTTGTAACTGTAAGAATGAGGGTTGGTTCTCAACTTTCAAGCTAATTCCATCTCATATGGCTTTTGTGACCTTCTATTTATCCATTTTGGATATATCCTGCACAGTACAGAGCCATCTAGTGAAATTTATCTCAACTGGGATCTATCTCAGCTAATTAGGCTCATACCTTGTTAACAAAGCAAGATTGCTTCAATATTAAGGTAACTTGGTTCATGCTACAGCTGATATCTAATCAGATACCATTCTTTGTATGCCACTCCTGGCTTACATCTACCCCTTTTTATGGTTATACATTGCCTGAGATCATGTGAATATTCTTTAATAATTATCTTGCCAATCTAAGATGGTTTTTTGTTTGCCTTTTTTAAAATGTCTGTGTCATTGGGACTAGTTTATTCATGTTAAAAGAAATAAAACCTCCTGCCAATTCATCCTTCTCACCTAGGAATTTGGCAAAGATATTTCTCTAAATTTGCCCTTTGGAGATAACTTTCATTTCTTCACAAACTCAAATCAGGTCACAATCAGAGGCTGTTATAAATCTTGCTACTCTCTTATAATTTTCAGACAAGTCACTATAGCTTCTTTAATCCTCCTAAAGACACTTCCCAAAAACATTGTGATAGTTTTCATAACAAAATATTAGCACCTAATTTTATAGTTGCTGGATAGTAACAGAGCTTAGTTTCTCTCAGTGAAAACAACTGTCTCAAATTTATTTGGTAAGCGTTTTCTATTAGCAAGATATTTTCTCCCTTCATTTAAATGCAGAAATAAAATGAAAAATTATAAATGCATTAATAAAATCTATCTGGATCCCAAAATATTCACTAAGTGCAATACAACATTGACTTTTAACGTGAAAAATAAAAACAAGTCTAAGAAATAAAAACACAGCTGTAGAAGCCAGCATTTTCCCACCTTGCACATCAAAGCCTCTGCCTGGTGGCCTTCAGGGTTACATAGTCCAACGTGCACTGCTCAGCTGCCCTGCCATTAGCCACCAGTAAAACTAAGACATTTCATTGCAGCATTTATACCAA
>BJBW01010893.1:0-12244 GCA_004320125.1 Scolopax mira
TCCCAGCCCAACCAAGGACTTGGATGCTCAACCCCCCCCAGGTCCCAATATCCCCCCAGTCCAAAGACTTGGATGCTCAATCCACCAGGACCCAATGGCCCCTTAGGGCCAGGACTTGGATTCTCAGACCTCCCCCAACATCCCAAAGTCCACCTCCTAGTCCTGGACTTGGATTCTCAGAGTCCCAGGTCCCCAATGTCCCCCCAGGTCCAGGACTTGAATGCTCAACCTCCCAGGTGCCATGTCCATCCAGTCCAAGGACTTGGATGCATAGATCCCTCAGGTTCCAATGTCCCCCCAGATCCCAATATCCACACACACTCTCCCCAGGCCCAGGACTTGGATGCTCAGACCACCAGGTCCCCAATGTCCCCCTAGGTCTCCAGTGCCCCTCCCCAGCCCAGGACTTTAATGCTCAACCCCCCAGGTGACATGTCCATCCAGTTCAAGGACTTGGATGCATGGACCCCTCAGGTCCCAATGTCCCCCCCCAGCCCAGGACTTGGATGCTCAGAACCCCCAGGTCCCAGAATCCCCTCACATTCCAATGTTTCCCCCAGTCCAGAACTTGGATGCTCAGACCCACCAGCCACAAGGCTCCCATTTTGGGGTAGTTTTGTGGGAAATATACAACGGGTACCAAAGCAGCCCCCAACAGGGTGTTGGACCCTGTTGCACTGACTGCCACCCACCACCACCCACATCCCTGGTCACAACCTCCCCTCTTCTCCCCCCCCAAAAAGCAAAACCACGATGCTGGGGCCAATAACGGAGCCAGAAGCAGCAAATTTGAGTTGAGGACCCGATGCCTTGTGATGGCTGGATGACCTTTTTTTTCGGTGGTTTGTTGGTTTTTTTTTTAACCTGTTAAAGGTTTGATTTCTGAGCATCCCTTGCCAAAAAAAAAAAAAAAAAAAAAAGAAAAAAAAGAGCCTGGAGGGGTTGGGGGGAGGGAGAGAGACAGGCACATCACATCTCTTGCTCTACTGAGGATGTTTCAGTCCCGGTGCCAACGTAAAAAGCCTTTGCTAAAAATACCTCCGCCTGCTTTGATGAGACAGGAGACAGCGGCTCCCCGCGCCTTCGGCAGCCGTCATTAGTGGCTGGCATCTGCCTGGCTGGCAGCAAACGGCTCCTCTTCCATGCGGAGGTGTGATAAAAAAAAAAAAAAGGAAGAAAAAATTTAAAAAAAATAAAAAAAATGTCTCTCTATAATAAAATAAATAAACCCGCGTCGTTTGTTTTACTTGCCAGCCCCGGAGCAGCGGGAAATCGGCTGCGAAGCACCTGGTTGCTGCTTTCCCACCACCCTCGCAGGTGGGTTTTGCACAGCTTGGGGAGGAAAAAAAAAAAAGAAACAGCATGAAGGAGAGGAGAGAGCTGCCTCGGCACAGATAGAGCAGGGACCAGAGGTAGGCAAGGGGAAATAAATCTCTTCAACGAAGCAGGGTGAGTGGAAGAGCAGGACCTTGATGTCTCTGCAAGCTGGGAGATGCTGGAAGACACCACCCAAGCCCCCACCTCTGCATGCAGAGGGAGAAAAAAAAAAATAAAATTAGATTTAAAGGACTGGACCAATCTTCAGCATCTTCCGAAGCAATCCACCGTCCCACATTTATTACAAGGACACTTTTGGCAGAGCAGATCCCCCTGGGTGGTCACCTTGAGAAGACAGCAGAGGGTCAAGGACCACCCGCAGAAGGTGGTTGCCTCCCTAAACCACCACGGCATTCCAGCATCCCCCCATCCCAGCATCCCCCCATCCCAGCATCCCTCCGGCACATCACCGGCAAGTGGCAATTAGCGCCCGGAGAAGAAGTAGTCTCGCAGTAATTAGTGTCATTTACTTAAAACGCTCGACCTTGAGGAGGTTTCGCATCGATCTCCGCTCAGGCGTCGGAGGGTTTGATAGCAGCAACATCTCCTGGTTGCACATAAAACCCCCTGCTCTTGCCACCAACCCTACAAAACTATACTAAGCTGTGAGGCTCGGGTCTCCAAATTAGGGGAGAGGGAGGGGGGGGCGGTCGTTTTGCTTGGGGAATGGGAGAAAAATGGGAGCAGGCAACTGTTGGCCAGGCACCAGCTTTGCAAAGGGGACTCGGAGTCTTAATTACTCCTTTCCCTTAACCTCGTGGCACCTTGAGGCATTTTAACATCCCTCTTGCTGGCGGTGGGGATTGATTGATTGTCCCTCCTTTGGCATCCAGACGGCCTGATTAATGTAAAACTAACCAGTCGCTCCCAACCCTGGGGAATTAATCACTTAAATGTGGGAATTACTCAATAAACCGTTCCAACCCGCAATAAACCAAGCCATTAAAAATTAATCGCTTGACATCCCTGCCATGTAAACACAGCTAATAAGACTGGGGTAGGGAGCAGAGAGGGGCAAAGGGTCCCACGTCACCCAAATCCTACTTTTCCCCATCTTTGCCCCTAAAAAAAACAGCATTGAAAAGAGTCCAGCATTGACAAAAAGTCCATCCACATTCACAGACTCAACCGAGCCAAGGACCGGCAGCTCGACGCCGAGGAACCGGTTTCATCTCCCCCAGGAGAAAAGCAAAGGGGTTTTATTTTCAATCCCTTTCCTCCCATAATACATCTGACACTAATCAGGGTTCCGGCCCCATGGGAATCAATGATTAATGATGTTAAATATAGCAGGAGATTGCGAGGGTAAAATTAGGCGCCATGCATAAAACATCACAGCTCCTTGTTAGATAGTCAAATTAGACTAATGGTTTGATGTTCACGCAGGCTCTGGCCCTGTAATTATGAATGGACCATCTAACCTCCTCCCCAGCTGCACGCTGCTTGGATGCTGGTGCTGAGAAATAGCCTGGGCTTGAGTCTTAATGAGAACACGGCGAGCATAATTAGCCTACAAGGGAATGTAAGGATGGGGCTGAAGTTAGACCTGGACATCTTGAAGGTCAAGGGTGTGGTGAGGGCAACACCATGCCACTGATCGGGTGTTCTGCATCTCTGAGGGTTGGACTGTGGTCCTGGACAGGGATGGGATGGTCGGGGTAAGCAGCATTGTGGGTTTGCCATGGGGTCAGCATCTATATGGGTTGGCTTTGCCCAGCAGCAGGGCCTTCTATCCAACATCCTCAAGGCTTGGGGGGAAGGTTAGCTGCAATAGGTGGCCCCATCCCATGATGGAATGGTTGGGATCAGCATCATTGTGGGTTTTCCGTGGGGTCAGCATCATTCAGGGTTGTCTTGGCCACTGATCCAACACCCCCAAGGCTCAGGGTGAGTGTGGGTTTGCTGCAGCATGTGATCCCATACCTGAATGGGATGGTTGAGGTGAGCATCATTATGGGTTTGCCATGGGGTCATCATCATTGTGGGTTGGCTTTGCCCAGCGGGATGATCAAATCCAACATCCCCAGGGCTTGGGGTGTGGGTTTGCTACAGCACATGGACTCATACCCCAGTGAGGTGGTTGGGGTCAGCTTTGCTATGGGTTTCCTATGGGATCAGCATCATTGTGCATTGGCTTTGCCCAGCATGGCCATAGATCCAACATGCTCAGAGGTTTGGGGTGAGCCTTTGCTACAGTATGGGATCCCCTACCCCAGTGGGATGGTTGGGGTCATCTCTATGGGCTTCCCATGGGGTCAGCATCATTGTTGGTTAGCTTTGCCCAGTAGCAAGACCATCGATCCAATATCCCCAAGGCTTGGGGTGAGGGTTTGCTGTAGCACATGGCCTCATACCACGATGGGATGGTTGGGGTCAGCATCTCTATGGGCTTCCCATGGGGTCAGCATCATTGTTGGCACAGCCATCGATCCAACATCCCCTACCAGCACAGCAACAGCTTTTTCACTCACCATGGGTTGCAAAAACACCCCACAAACTCCCCCAGCTCCAAGCCTTGCAGTTTTACACCATCATCTTCCACCCTCCTGGTCATTAATTAGCTCCAAAGCAAAGCTATTAAGGAGGGAGAGAAGGAGGGGGAACGCAAAGCCATCAACGTATATAACCAGTTCCTCCAAAACCAGTGCAGAGAACACAAATCTGGCGGTAATTAATCTCATTATCTAGGAAAGAGAGAGACGTGGAGCGGTTGCGTGGCTTGAAAGGCTTGTCAAAAATGAGAGTACGGGAGGGATAAGGCTTTGTGAGAGTTTAAGCTCGGACAGGCACCAGCCTTAAAGCTGGTTTCAAGGGAGATCAGAGCGACAGGGAAATAAAGACGGGGGAAAAAAAACAGGCCGGAGGAAGCAAATTCCATAACGTCTTATTCCACGGTCTTTTTGCTTAAGAAGTGAGATGAAAATAGCCCAAAAAGACCAAAACCAGCCGCTTGTCACCACCACCGCATCGTTGCGTTCCCTGCAACGCCCAAGAGAGGAGCTGGGTGTGGGGTGGGAGCATCCTCCAGCCCAAAGGACCACATCCTGCCCCACATCCTGCCCCACTGAGCTACACCAAGACTGCATCCAGAGCATCCTTCAGGAGAGGTATTTTGGGGCAGGAGAGCTTTTCTCACCAAAGGGGATGAGGTTGGATTCCACAACCCAGAGCAGGGCTTGGAGCCGGCATCTACCAACTGTTAACCCCCCCCCAAACCATTATAAACCAGTTTATATATATATAACCCAGTTGCACCCACCCTCCCCAGGCTCTGGTGTGCAGTAAGACCCCCCCCAACCCCCACTTTTTTATTTGAGGGGAGAAAAGGAGCAACATTCCCCCTCCCATCACCGGAGGAGGCGGGTGGGGGAATAAAAAGCCCCCAGAAAGTTGCAGATGGCCATTTTGTGCCGTTTCGGAGATTGTCAATTGTTTGGAGAAGAGGAGATTATAGCCTGTCAGGCAACCTGAAACGGAGCCAGGCGGGATCTTTGCAGTCTCAAACCCCTGAAAACGAGTCAGCAGATTAAAAAAAAAAAAAGCAGCTACTAAAAAAAAAAAAAAAAAATTTAAAAATTGCACTTTTTTTTTCCCCCCTCCCTCAGCTGCAGAGAAGGGGGAGACGCAGCCCCAAAGCCCAACGCTGCCTCCATCATCCCTGTTCTGGGGAATTAACAAATTAACACCAGCCTTGATGGGATTTTGTTACTGCATTAATGTCTTCGTTTGCTCCCCCGGCTTTAATTGCCGAGGGCTTGAAGGAGGCAAAGCCACGATGCTCAGCCCTGGGTTCAAATCCCCATTAACCTCTGTCCTGAACGTGGCTTAATAGAAAGCAGAAGGAAATATCAGGGGTGCAACCCAGGTACCCCTCACCCCCAAACATGGGCAGAACATCACCATTAGCAAAGGAAAAAGGATGTGGCCTCTCTCAAATGAGGATTTTAAACCCCCCCCCAGGCACGATTTGACCTTCCCAAGGCAATCTCTGCACCAAGTGGGTCCATGCCCTGTTGCATCCCAACTCAGCCTGGGCACAACCTCACCCCCAGCTCTCCATCCTCTATTGGGGATAGCTCTTGTCATACTCCCCAGCTTTTTAAACCCTCTTTACCTCCGTCCTCCCCCCCCAAAAAAAAATTCCCAGGACACAACATGACCCAGCGTCACTGACAGCATCTTGCTCCAGCGAAGGCGTCGGGGTTTCGGTGCCGGATCTAAAGAGCTTTGTCAAGGCGGTTGGGAAAGGACGTGTCCACTTGACAGATTGGGGTTTGTTGGGTGTCTGTGTGTGTGTTTTTGGCTAACAACCTGAAAATTGTCATTTTTGACAAGGACTTCAAAAAGCTCTGACACAAAGAGCGCTTAAGCCTTGGTTCTGCGAGAGGCTCCTACGAGAGCACTTTCCCCCTTGCCTCTCGCCCCAATCCTGTTAGGAGGGTTCACACCCCCGATCCAGGGAGGAGACCACAACGAGCCCACCCAGGACCCCCCCCAAATCCACACCCAAAGGGGTTACAACCCTCTTTTCCTTTGCACGACATCACAAGACATCTCCCATCCCACCCTCCCTGACCGGGACCATCTCCATCCCCTCTCCCCACACCCCCCCCCCCCCCAAAAAAAAAAAGCTCTGCAGCCTTTTGCAGCAGCATCACAATGGAAAAGCAAAGCCACCGAGCCCCCGGGGAATGGCGACATCCAACCTGATGAGAAACACCAACCCATTCACTTTTAGAACGAGCCCAATAATCTCTGGGAGATTGCAGCTTTGATAAGCACTCTGCTGGGCAGCTGGGGTCAACCACATTAGGAAAATGTAATTAGTCTAATAAATTCTTGAGTTATTTTTTTTCCCCTCCTCGCCAGGGGTACGAGGAGCTCGCCGAGCCTCGTTAGCCCAGGAAGCCACGAATTCTCATCACCCGCCGGGAGATACTTGGCTGAGGTGGATTTAAGACCTCAAATTTTGGGGTTTGTAAGCTCAGCAAGCAGGGCGTTACGAGGCTCTCCAGCCCAGTTCTGCAGCACCATTGCTCCCAGTTGCGACCATCCCTGAGCGCAATGACCCACGTGGGGTGTTAAAGCCCAGGAGCTGGTCCTGCAGAGGATGCCACCAGCCCTGTCACATGTCACCAGGCACCTTTCCACCTCTTAGGGTGAGATTGCCAGGAGCCTGGGTCACATCCTCACCCCCAGCAGTAGTGGAGCCCACCACGAGCCACGTTGAAGCATTGGCTTCACCCTCCCCGTTGCCCACCTTCCCCTCTTCTCAAACCCCTACCAGTAGCAAAGCTCCCCACAGTGGTTTAATCCCACCCAGCAGCCAGGACCACACAGCCCCTCACTCACTCCCCCCAGTTTGGGTGGGAGAGAGAACTGGAAGAGTAAAACTGGGGAAAAAACACCTCATGGGTTGTGATAAAGGCAGTTTAATAGGTAAAGCAAAAGCCACACACACAAAGCATTCCCTGCTTCCCATCGCAGGGGGGTGTCCAGCCATCTCCAGGATATCAGGGCTCCATCACATGGAATGGGGTCATCACTCTGAATGTCTCTCCCCTTCCTTCTTCTCCCCCCAACCTTCTAGACCAAGGACAACCTCACATGGCATGGAATATCCCTTGGGTCAGTTGGGATCAGTTGTCCCAGCTGTATCTCCTCCAGTCTACTCCCAGTCTACTCACTGGTGGGGTGGAGTGAGGAGCAAAAAGAGGCCTTGAGAGCTCAGCAACGAGCAAAACCACCAGTTTTCACTATTCACACTATTCCCCCTCCCGAATCCAAACCGTGGCGTTACGCCAGCTGCTGCTGAACGAAAAATAAATTAAGAAAATAGAAATAAAAATGAACTCCCCTCCCCATCCCAGCTAAAACCACCGCACTCCCCGGAGGCGGCAGCTACTTCTCCGCTCGCCCAAAACTTCTCCTCTTGGCAACCTTTGCTGGCACGGCCCCGTCACCAGGAATAGCACCGTGTGAGGAGGTCCAGCTCTCGCAAACAATGATCCCTGATTAAGGCAGCTGCCTCATATCCTCCCCTGGGAAGGGGAAATTCTTCCCAACGGCTCCGGCTCCCCTTGAAACAAGACGTGAAACATCTCGGGTCCAACTTTCCCTTCCCCGCACGCCCACCCCGAGCGGTGGGGGAGGCAGCAGAAAGGTATTGGAGTGGGAAGGAGTGAGAAGGCAACCCCTGGGCTCCGCTCAGCATCCCTCCATCACCCCTAAAACCAGCCCAGGATGAGATGCAGATGCTTCGGTCCAACATCCTTCTCCTTGTGGGGACGGTACCGAAGCAACAGCTTCATAGAGACATCAAGAACCAGCCCCGAAGACGGCGTCGGTGGCGTTATTTTTAGTCAGGGGAGGCTGTTGCATTGTGCTTGTGCTCAGGAATCAGACCATGAAATTGGGCTGGATGTAGACTGGTCGTGTTTGTCAGCGTGAACGGGCAAACAAGCAGCTGAGCCGTGCCAGGGCGAAAATGTTAAAAGCCTTTAAGTGCCATTTAACGGCACCTGATATTAGCAAGCTGGGCATTCAAACAAAAAAAAAAAAGAAAAAAGAAAGGAAAAAAAAAAAAAAGATACGTAGTTATTAAACAGCATCCTCGGAGACTGTTAGCCCCAGTCAAGTCAGGGATGAGGGTTGCCCTAAAATTAACTTTCCAACCTAAATTTAGGGCTTGGCAGGACACCAACAGCAACTCTACGTTACAGAACGGCTAGAGGAAAGGTGGTGCTGCCCTCATAGCTCAGCAAACTGAGACGTTGCAAGCAAGCACAAGAGCAGGAAAAACTCCTTTTTTTAAGGATAATTTAAGCCCCCGGGGCTGTTTACCCCCCTTCAGGGTTGCAATCACTCCTACATGTGCCACCAAAGTAATTAAAAGTTGCTCGATGCCAATGATGCTGCCAGAGGCATCCCCCAGCCCAGGGTTGAGGACAACCATGAAACACTTGAGATGGTCACGGGGGCTTCAGCATTTTTGTTTATTGGCTAAAAAGGGGAGAAAAAGGGGTCCTTTCCCCACACCTCCCTCGTGGTTTTGGAGGAAGAGGAGTCAGAAACCAAAGTCCTGCTTGGGGTGGGAGGGGGGTGTGGAGCCGGGAGGAAAAACAAATCCATCCAAGCATTCTGAAGAGGGCAATCACGGCTCTTCTCACAGCCCAAATTGTTAGTTTAGCAAATTACTTTTGAACAGCCCGTGTTTTGACATTTCTCAAGTGTTTTCCTTCCCTTCCGCCCAACTCAAGGTGACTGTTTCCAAGCTCAAGCGCTCGGCCAAGAGCAAAATAAGAGCGGTGCGAGCTCGGCTTCCCCTTGCTTTGAGAAGCAGCCAGTCCAGGCACCAAAAATGATGGGAATGGGGACAACCCCATCACCCCCCATCCCTCCCTCAGAGCCACTTATGGGGCAGAAAAATCAACATTACCTGGGGCAAGAGAACCAGGAGCAAACCATAGGCACACAGAAGAAAAACTCATTCCTCTACTCTACACCTATTACTGTGTTTAATTAAATTAAAACCAGCTGAAGTCATAACAGCTGGGGAGAGGTGATTATTGGTGGTCAGGTGTCTCTAAAAATATTAATGGTGGGTGATTCAAACTGGAGCCATCAGCTGAGGTTGAGCTGAAGATGCTCCTTCAGTGCCTTATTCATGGCAGGAGTCAACTGGGAGCAGGGGTCGGGTCTTACTCACTTCGTTAAGGTTCTGATGCAAGTATTACACTGCAGAGGCAGTTAGCAGATGGGATTTATTTTGCCTGCAGCAGAGGATGCTCTACTACAGAGCACTGAGATGAAAAATGGGAGGGGGGGAAGGTAAAAAAAAATAAAAAATCAGGATTTTATGTCTGGAGCCCCCATCTCCCTCCACTTGTGATGCTCTTGCCGTGGATCTGTACGACGGCGTTTGCTAAAGCAGACCCCAAAACTCAGTTTCAAGCTTCACAAGAGCTCATTTCCTTTGCTCAGCTGCTATATTTGATGTCTCTCACTCTCGGCTCCCCAGGGGCAGAGCCTGGAGGAAAGCTTTGCCAACGAACATGAATTTCTGGAGGGGTTTTTTTATCGTTGTTCCTGGGATGGAGACGGCTGCTCCCTGTGCTGGAGCCGTGTCACTGGGCTTTGATAGAGAAAGCTGCAGCCCGGCGGGTCACTACCTCCCCTGCTCGCTTTATAAACCCGAGACAAAGATGCCACGAGGGATATTTGGCATCTGAAATCCAACTGCCTTTGCTCCCGGCGATGCCTGCAGCTGGTTTCGGCAGCTCCGGGCACCAGGAGAGCACGCTGGACCCCGTGAAAGCTGCACTTGGCCTTGCCTTCACCCCAACAACAGGCACCAAAGGCAGCCAGAGCTGCCAAAAATGTCCAGCAAAGCACCAGGTTATCCCTCTGCGACGGGGATTTTAGCGTTTGCAGCCCAGGGATGGATGAACACCAACGAGAGGGGTCAGCTTTTAGCAAAACCCCTCCCAGATTGGTTCTGGTCCGCCTGAAAACCAGCCTCTGCTTTTGCTCCTCGCACCCCTAAACTGCTCCTTGCATCCCCCAAGTTGTTCCTTACATCCCTAAAATACTCCTTGCTTCCCCCAAATATCTCCTTATACCCCTAAACTGCTCCTTGCATCCCCAAAATTGCTCCTCACACCCCTAAACTGCTCCTCGCATCCCCCAAATTGCTCCTCGCACCCCTAAAATGCTCCTTGCACGCCTAAACTGCTCCTCACATCTCCCAAATTTCTCCTTACATCCCAAAAATACTCCTTGCTTCCCCCAAATATCTTCTCACACCCTAAAATACTCCTTGCATCCCCCAGATTTCTCCTCATGCCCCTAAATTGCTCCTCGCATCCCCCGAATTGCTTCTTACATCCCTAAAATACTCTTTGCATCCCCCCAAATTTCTCTTCATGCCCCTAAACTGCTCCTTGCATCCCCGAAATTGCTCCTTTACATCCCTAAAGTTCTCCCTGTATCCCCCAAATTTCTCCTTGCACCTTTAAACTGTTCCTTGTATCCCCCAAATTGCTCTTTACATCCCTAAAATACTCCCTACATCTCCCAAACTTCTCCTTGCACCCCTAAATTGCTCCTTGCATCCCTAAAATACTCTTTGCTCCCCCCAAATTTCTCCTTACACTGCTAAAATGCTTCTTGTACTCCTAAACTGCTCCTCACATCCCCCAAATTGGGCCTCACGTCCCTAAAATACTCCCAGGGCGTGCTCTGGTGCCTGAGATGGTTGGGTTGTGTCTGTAAGTGAGTGTGGTGGTGGTTGGTTCTTTGGGGGTGTTTTGTTTGTTTCTTTGTTTTTGTGATTGGACTCAATGATCTCAAAGGGTCCTTCCGACCATGTGGATTCTGTGATTTTGTGAATAAATAGCATTTGAGGGAATTTAAGCATCCCCAGGTGAGCTGCCACCCGACTCCTGGCTGGTGGCGAACCCAGACGCGATGTGTCCACCTCGGGGGACACCCTGGACATGGGGGGAAACCCTTCACTGGGGACACAGCCAGTCACCAGCTGGTGACACACTCACCAGAACTGGGATTATTTATTACCTGCCACTCGGTTGGGTTTAATCCTTCCAAATTGCTGCAGGAAAAACTCCCCCAGAGGAATTAGGAGGGTGCAAATATTGCCTGCTCACTGTGGTGACTCCATCCCACTGCTCTCCATCCCTGTGCCCTCCCCACGCTCCATGGCTTTGTTTTCCTGAAGCTTTATTTTTGTGCAGACACCCCCTCTCCCCCCCCAGTAGATTTTTTTACAAGCCAAAACCGTGCAAACTCATGGTTTGCAGCAGCCGACAGCACGTGCGAGGGGAAATAAGCTGGAGATGCAGCTGCAGTTTGAAATATCTTTCTTTTTTTAATTTTTTTTTTTTTTGGAGGGGGGAGAGGGCTGCAGGGCAGCAAATCCCCCCCTCAATCCAGCTGGGTTTAGCATCCAGCCATCCACCTGCACCTTGGCACCCACCCCGCTGCCTGCAACCCTTCCTCCTCCCTTAAAAAAATTATTAAAAAAAAGGCTTTATCCGAGCATCCAGTCGCCCTTCTGGGGCATCGTATTTTTCTACCCGGCTCGTTTAGAGCAAGAAAAGGTTGGAAAACCGGGTTTTGCATCCCATCTTTTTTAAACAGGCAGCCATTTCCCCGCCGGGAGAGCGTGCAAAGAGCCGCAGCCGTTAACCCTCCGCTTCAATTAAGAGGGGATGGGGTGGGGGGGAGGTTTGAGGATTTGCACGTCCAACCCTGGCAGCTTCAATCACGTCAGATAAGGAAAAGGGATGAGTGAAGGACGTCGGCTCCTTGAGTCCTGCTGAAGGGAAAGCAGATTTAGGGGATGGAGTGATGCTGGTGGCCATGGATTGCAAGATCCGGTCCCAAAAGGTGCTACGTCCCAAGGGAACCCAGAACTGCAGCAGCATCCCAGCTCCCAAAACCTCCTCCATCAGCCTGGAGTAGTTAATTCCAAGCATTTATCCGCCCCACCTGACCCAGGAAAGCCATTCCTCGAGGGAATTTTCCCAGGATTTAGGGGATAAAGCGATTCTCTGGGAATGGTTTGCAATATCTGGTACCAAATGGTGCCACATCCCAAGGGAGCCCAGAGCTGCAACAGCATCCCAGCTCCCAAAACCTCCTCCATCAGCTTGGAGTAGTTAATTCCAAGCATTTATCCACCCCACCTGGCGCAGGAAAGCCATTCTTAGAAAGATTTTTCCCAGGATTTAGGGGATGAAGTGATGCTGGTGACCATGGTTTGCAAGCTCCGGTCCCAAAAGGTACCACGTCCCAAGGGAGCCCAGAGCTGCAGCAGCATCCCAGCTCCCAAAACCTCCTCCATCAG
>BJBW01010894.1:236-31701 GCA_004320125.1 Scolopax mira
TGGTTGGACTTGATGATCCCAAGGGTCTTTTCCAACCAAAATGATTCTATGATTTCCCTCCCCTTGTGTTGGGGAATTCAATTTGCCGCACACCATTGTTAGCACCAGCTGTTGTGGAGCAGATGAGTTTACTGTGCAACTTCCATTGTTTCGTGTTTGCTGGAAAGCTTTGAGGCTACTGAACAATAAATACTGCATGATTGCAATTTTTTTGCAGCCAAAAGGAGCGCTGGAAAATGCCTTAAAGGGACACGCAAACAGCATCCGAGTGATTCACAACCAGCAAGTTGTTCCACTAGAGCAAGCTATGGTAAAATATATTAAAGCAATATTAGAATTATTTGTAGAAAATATGAATCTCTAAATCTCTTAAATACAGTCTAGAAACCTGGATTTTTGCTATTATATAAGCAAAGATTACATTTGCATTGTGTCACTGAAAAGTAATCTGGTGAAAGCATGTGTTTAATAGTTTTCCTTCTTATAGTACTGCCAGTACTTAGTACTCTCTAAAATCATGACCTTTTTCTTCCTCATTTTTTTCTGTATCTGTTTGTGATTATATATGAATAAAAGAGGAAGCAGAGAACAACTTCACAGAATTCTAACCCACCATCACTCATTTTTTTTTGCTTACTATTCATTTTCAGTAATAAAAGAAGTTATCACTTTCACACTGTGTTTCTTGGAGTTAGCAATCTCCTGACAGTGTTGGAATTGGAAACTCCTGACAGTAGCCAAAGAAAAATCTTTTTATTGATGCTGTAAAAGTTGTAAAAGGGTTGCTTCTGCACTGATTTGTGAAGTATCAAGCTGTGAATCTCATACATGCCTAGGTGTTGTTTCTTCCTCTACATAACATGAAGACTTTTAGTTTATCCTAGCAGCAGATACAGTATTTCTGCCTTAATCAAAGCCCTCTTGTAGAAAAGCATTAGGTCTTCTGTTCCACTCTGATGCTATGCTGTTCTTTCCTAATTAACTCCTAATTATTTTCATTTTTTTTCCTTTTACAAAACTGGCTGTCAAGAAATATGTTAAAGCTAGGGTAAGTGCTTTTTCCCTTCTGAAATTAGAGAATTATAGAATTCTCTGAGCACTTGGTTCTGATTTTAACTGTTGCCTCTTCCCTCCAAATAAATTTTACTCAGTTTATTGCTACTAATTTGAGTTAAATCTGAAGTCTTCAGTGCACAAATAATAACTACTTAGTGCTGTTGCTGAAATACAGATTCAACGATTAAACTGACAATATATTAGATTTAATGCAACTGTTGTTACTATATATAAAGTGACATGTTGTATTAGAGACAAAATAATCTATAGAAGGTCAAAGCACGCATATAACGTTGAAAAACAAGTGGCTCTTTTCCCGTAGTAATGACATGAATCTGTTTTTTTTCCTCCTCCTTTCTAATAGAGCACTTTAAATCAGAGCATTAGGTTACTGAAGAGGACATCATCTGAGCTTATGGTAAGCTTTTCTTTCTGGCAACAGGAACGTTTATATATGTTTTAAATTCATCCACCACATAGGCAGGGCATATATTTTCAGTACAGCTTTTTCTATTTCTAGCTCTTCTGTTGTTGGAAAAGATTGTAATGCACTGAGGTAGTAGCAGGGATTTAGATATCTTTTTTACACAGCCTTTTCTACCATGGCTTTCCTTTCCTTATAGAGGAGGAAAAAAAGGAAAAAAAAAAAGTAATGTTTGGGTTATACTTTGAAGTATAAATTGTAAACTTAATTTTCATGGGATAAGACAGACTTCAGTGCAGTTCCATATATTGTGTTATGTTCCTAAAATATAGTTGTTTTTTTCTGGAATCATTGAATGCAAAACTTGGGGGGGAAGGAAGGGGGGGACACAACACAACCAAGAAGCAAAACACAAAAATACAACTGTGAAAAGAGAGCTTTGTGATTCACATCCTTAACTGCCTCTTGTCCAATGTCCAGCTCCTACAGGGGCCTGTTTCTTTGACATTGTACTTGGTACCTTCCTGTCTCTGCAGCATCGGCCCAGCTGTGGTAGCAAGAATCCAAATGCACTAGTTGGCACTTAAGAGCCGTAGTCACGACAGTGTGGTGGACCATACCTACCCCAGTTCTTCTCATTAAGGTTTTCACCCATCCACAGCAGCAGCCCAGCTAGATTTCTTTTAGAATCTGTGGTTTGAACCCGGATGTTTGTGGCTTCTGGTAGGAAGTCATGGAATAACATGTTGATAAGAAGAATGATGTTTCATCCTTATGTATGTTTAAGAAACACTCTCTGCAGTTTGAGGCTGTATGTGCATTATTCTTAATGTGTGTTCTTTGAGAGTTTATGGGATTGTACATATTGTGTCTCAACCCTTTTGGCTATTGATTAGCAGCACGTTCTGCTGGTAGGCAAGAGTAGTGAGAGTATATGGCCGACTGTTTTCTTCCTGTGCACTGTGTGTGCCCCTAGTGTATACACATACATTGGTGAAATTATCTCTACACTTAAGGAAAGGAAAGAGAATGGAAGAGAAAGCTGAACTAGTACATAAATTAGTTACACAGGTGCCAGCAAAAGATACCACTGGTAACCACTGATACCTTACTTTTTTAGTAGTGAGAGAATTTGTCCAACGTTCTGTCTGGAATTGCATGTTTTGTCAAGTTTTGACAGGACAGTGATGCTGGTTTATCAAGACAATAGGCTACAGAGCCATTCTAACAGCCTGATGGGGGTTTATTTGTATTAAAAGCTGTCTCTTCCTCTCCAGGTTAAGGTGAAAAATGTCATTAGCGCTGTTAATGCTGCCCAGCTTCTCATAAATAACAATGCTTCTTTCGTTATTGTCCAGGTAAGCTTTATTTGATTAAAGTACATGACTTCATGATGTCCTGGAGATAGAGGCTCACTTACTCTTGTTTGTTCTTAGGAGACAAAAAAGTACATGGATACCATAGTTGGCTACTTTGAGCAATACATTGAGTGGGTCAAGGAGTCGGTAAGGTGCATTTGCTTTATTAGAGAAGCTGCATATAAAAGACATTAAAAAACCAAATAATAATAATAATAGTAAAAAACGTTACATTGTTAGTATGCTTTATAGTGTAGTCTGTAAGATATTTCTACTTTCTATGAAGGGGAAAATTTTTCTTCTATAAATAAGTCTGTTGTACTTGAAGTGGAATCAAAATGATGAGTTGTGTTGATTGGAATAAAATGCAAATTTAACACAGCATCATTTTTCCAGGGCTTGCCTTAAATCTGCCATTTGTACAAATATTGCACTGAGCCTGACCTTGCTTAGTTAAAATTAGTGTCATTAGCATCTTGTTTTATTTTTCTCTCGTCAGCTGCAGCCTTTGAAAAAGAAAGCTGATGTTTTAAAGATGTGTATGTTCAGTTGATAACATATCCCACTGGAATTTATTTTGAATTTGGATAGGGTGAGAGGTAACAATGTAGTAAACAGTATCTGTAATTGTAAGCAAGTTTTGAGATTCTTATTTTATTCTGTTAGATACTTCCAACTATTTTTTTTCGTATCTTTCAGATTGCCATGGAGGTAGCAGCCTGCAAGCCTATTGCCAATGTGGTAGATACAGCAGTAGATATTTTTTTATGCAGCTATATAACTGATTCTGTGGTAAGAAATATTTTCTGTTACTCAAAATTGGGCCATCAAGTGGGAAATGCTTTGAACATAAATCTGCATTTAATTATTCTGGCTAGACTATTCTGAAGTATGATAATAAAGTATCACATCCAAAGTTATAGAAGGGAAAAATGTTCTGATCTGGATGCCAAAGCAGTGCTGGACTTGTTTTAAGTTCCTATTAAACTTAAACTTTCTTTTAGCAAGAATTCTGTAAAATTAACTGTTCATACTAAATATCTTCCAACTTGAATTGCAAATTAATACTGGTTTGGAATAAAAATTCTGGAAAGTGTGGATTTCATTTTGGTTGCTTGATTCTGAACTACTAGATCTGAAATAAATAAAAATAAAGATCTAAAGTTTCAGCTGTAACCATTTCTAATCTCGGGGGATGGGGCAGGGGTAGAAAATGAGTGAGAAACACCAACGAAAGACTTTCTCATGTGTCTTTCCTGGAATCCAGAAAACCTCAAAGAATTAAAGGGACTCGTTATCACTTGATTTGTATCAGACAGCTCTTCATTTCTGCACAGTAGAGAATTTGAGCGTGACTGGTTGCAGTATATAAGGTTAATATTGACTTTTTCATCTTGCAAAAGAGCTTGGAAAGAGGATAGCATGTATTAAAAATACAGTAAGAAACCATATGCCTGGAAACCACCTAAAACATCTCATAGCTATTATTTAACTTTATCGTACTTTTAGCCAGGTCCTACTCATACCAACAGTAAATTCATGTAATTAATTAAAGTCAAAGCACTCTAACCTTGATAATGCTCAACCATGAAATCTCCTAGCCTGACAGAATCACACTGTACTCATTGATTATCTCGTAAATAAGAGAGCTTTTCATCTCCTTTGTGTAGCCACCAACCATGTGGTGTTCCTCATGACAGAACATAGCTGAGTCACCTATAAGTTAAAATGCCTCCAGCCAATACAAATCAAATTTGAAAAATCATCATTTTAACACCTGGTGATAACTCAGTTCAACTGTGTGGTAATGAAATTAGTTACACAAACAGGCTGCAGTTAGCAAGTTAAAAATTACCTTGACAAAGTGCTGGAAACTCAGATTTTGACAAGAACTGCAAGACAACTAGTTTGAAATATGCAGAAAGTTGATAGTAAAAAAAAAAAACAAAAACCCAAAACCACCGAAGTTGGTAGTTAGCTAGTAAATTAATCCTGAGACACAAAATTACTTTCTAGCTGATTACATTGAAATAACTTCTTAGGGCCTTGTGGCTGTGTAGCTTTGAGCAACTTTGGTCATATTCCTGTTTGGTTACATTTGTAAGACAGTGGTGTCCTTATTTTAGCTCACATTGGTGGTGGAAGATGCTCAACATGCCCTGTTCCACACCAGTGTAAGGAACCTCAGATAGTCCACACGGGCAGTGCTGCTAATTTCTACTGTGTTCTTCTGGTAACAATGCTTAGAATATCAAGCCACAATTTAGTACTTTTCTGATAAATTTTCCCTGTGATCTTTTTTTCCCCTGGATTTTGCTTTGTTTCAGAATGCCTTCTGGTTTGGTTTGGGAGGCTCTTCAATATTTTTAATTCCTGCCATAATTTTTGCTGTAAAACTCTCCAAATACTACCGCAGAATGGATACAGAGGATGTGTATGATGAGTAAGTATATACTCCTAAATAAGCTGAATGGCAAAGGGGTTGAAATGTTTTTTTTTTTCCTAGTGTCTCAAAAGGCGGCGCTAATAATCCTTGAACCTTCTGCGCTGTCAGATTAGAACTGCATGTTCTTGCGAAATACTGCAGGTTTGGGTCAGTGCCTACAAATTGCTTCAGGCAGGTGGGCTTTGGATGCCCTGACTTGCCATGACCCTGTGCAGCCAGTGCCAGCTCTGACTTCGAGAAGCTTAATTCAGAACGAGGTCTTCAGAGCTTTATGCACAGCATTTATATAAATACCTTCCCAGTGTGCGAGCGGTCAGCTTTGCTAAGGGACCTGTTTAGCTGAATTATGCCTGCTTTGTAATCACCTTGAATTAATTACTTGCTTTTTTACTGTCTTAGTGGTTCCTAACCAGTCTTTCCTTTTTTCAATTGCAGTTCCTCTGTCTCAGGGACTTGGCATTTTACTTTATGATAACTGTTCTTACATATTTTCCCATCGGTTTCGGTTTTGCTGTTTTCTTTTCTCCTCTTTGTTTTGCCCATTGTTCAGTTAGCCTCTGCACTGCATTTCTCACACTTCACACTCCTCATTTTTCATTACACGTTCACAAGTCAGGAGAAGCAGAAACAGGCATGTACAGCTGAAATTACTCACTTATTAGTGTCTAGTTAATTACTCCTCCTTTTCTGTGTTTTTTTAGCGTTGAAACTATACCCACGAAAACGTAAGACATTTTTGCTGGTATTTTTTAAAATTATTTTATTCAGGTGGGAGGGTTTATATTTTCTATGTAACTTGTTACCTCAGAAGAGGTAGCATCTTCTGTTTCAACAGACTTTATAGTTTATATTAGAGTGTACAACACAAGAAGAATAGCAAAACAATTAATTTTTGGAGAATATAAAAATATTTAAAAGCGTAAAATTATAACTGCTCTAAGTCTTGAATGTTACAAAGGAAAAGATATCTTCTATTGTACAGACACATTATCTCTGCATAGAATACCATCATCCATGTACATGTCTTAGAAGCCATACTGTACATAGTGCATCTTATAGTTAACATGGTCTTTCTTGGTGTATTTATTTTATTACAGTACAGAAAATGGTAATAATGGTTATCATAAAGAGCATTTATATGGTATTCACAATCCTGTTTTTACAAGGTAAACCACGTCTGAAACTGCATGCCTTCCTGTGTCCTTATTTAATCCACTATATTAATCATCTCTCTGATTTTCTGCACGTTTTAAATCACTTAATTCTCTATTTATGTTTTTTTGCATGACTTGCTATAGCAAATACTGTCTGATTTATATTTCTCAAATATTCTTTACGTAACAGCAGGTTTTGTAGTGATTTCCTGCAACTTAACAAAGTAATTGACTGAATTTGTTCTTAAAATCCAGGTAATTCGATGTTTATCGAGTGCAGTGGGTGATCCTAAATTGATAAACGTATTAAAATACTCTGTTAGCAGCTGCAAGTGATAGGATGGGATGGATTCTTACTCTGAAGCTGTTTTGTTTTTTAGATGGTGAGGAGAATAGCTTTTCCTGTGCACAGGGCAGGTGATCCAGGGTATGCAGAAAACATGAACAGAGAAACTGGGTCTTTCTGCATGGATAGAACTAGTGTAAATTCACAAAACGAGAAGTTCAAATTAGGTTTAAAAAGGAAGAGATTTGGGTTCTTTTCCGTCTCTACAACTTTTGTGCTATAAAACCTCAGCCAGTTGTGAGACTTTCACTTTCCATAAGGATAACATAGGGTGTCCCACAACTGCAATATTTGGGTTTCCAAAACATGCAAGTTGCTCAAGGCAGGATCTGATCTATGATTGAAATCTGCAGCTCACTGTGCCTTAACTTGCAACTTCATGACTGAAAGTATAGATTAAATACTAGCAGAGAAGTTAGATGCTGCCATTCTTTCAGTAATGGGTAAATACCAAGAGAAGTCAAAATTTGGAAGTCTTGCCAGACTTTATGGCTGTACCAGTTGTATATTATTATTTATTAGGACTGTATTTTACAGTAATTATTTACTGGTCAAATCTTGATTCCACATTTCCTTCTGAAGGAAGTATTTATATATAATGATGTCTTGAGTGATATTTATCATCTTGAGTGTCACGGTCTGTTCTGCAGCTTAAGGGCACTCCCTAAATTAACCTACAAGTCATTTAACTCAAAAGTACTCTCCGCTGGCATATCTAAGAGCTCTCAGTTTTAAGGAGTTTCAATATTTTACGTAAGAGAAAACTAATAATTGCTCAGGCCTTAGAAGTCCCTTTCTGACCTTTGAATCTTTAATATGAATGTTAATACTCGTGAGGTTCATAGCATGTTTCCTGTGGTACTTCAGTGACTGATTAATAGTTTAATGCAGAATTCCTGAATAATCTAAAAATCACTAACATAAAATGGTCTTTTAAACAAAGACCCACTAGTTCAGTCCTGACTTCCTTTTCCTAAATTCTAAGTTACTCAAAATGGTTTCCCATAATAAAATAAAGGGATTCAGTTTGAAGCAGTGCTGTCTTCTGATGTGCTAACTGAGGTAATTTGAAAAACTGCTAATTATATGAGATACATGCTTTGAATTTCTCAGTCTGGGATTCCCATAGCAATAGAGTTTTTTTTTTTCATTTCAGCAAATTCTTTGCTTTTATGCTCTCCTTGCTTTTTCTTATTTCTTACAAATTATTTTGAGAAATATTTTGAGAGATATGACTTTGGATAGATCTCTGTACACCTGTACTTTTGCCGGTGTAAAGAATCCCATAGGTTTGGGGGGGTTTGTCCTTTGAAATCAGCTGGATTGCTTTGCTAGAAAGAGATGCAAATATCTTTCTTTATATATAGAAGTTATGTAAATACGAGGTCTACGTGAGATATATTTATATTTGTATAGATATCTCACACAGGTGTTTTTATATACATGTTGAAGATACAAATAACCTCAAATGCAGCCACCATTTTTGTGAGAGCAAAATTGGAGGCTGGATTAAGTTCTCAAAGGAGTTGTGTTGAATCCAAGCACTTCTTCCTATCATGAAACAACGATAACCAGAAAGAAAACCATGCGTCTATTTCCTCCTGTTTGAAAAATTCTTAATTAATTGGTTAAAAGTTGGAGAACAGGTTGTGCCAACTGAGCTTGTCTCACCTTAGTTAGACACGGTATTTCTGCTGCATCTGTGGGCAAAAGAAAATGCTGGTTTGTTTTTGTTTTTTTTTTTTTCTTCTTGTATAGCTCTGTGGAACAGTGGTAACGTACTGGAAACATTAAGGGGTAAGTAATAACTTTTTAAAGTCAATTATTTCTACAACATGTCCTGTAAGGTTTAAAAATTAAAAAAAAAAAAATTATTGAACCATATTGATGTTCATATGAAAATCTATGGCTTTGTTCTGCTTAAATTACATTATAATTCTGTCTTCATCAAATTTTCCTGAATTGTTTTTGTGATTATTTCCAGGCTATAAAAATGAGGCTCGAGATTCTTCTACAGGAATATCTCACTATTCTTCCAAGTGTATTGGCATTTGCATTCATCTTCCAAATCCTGAGCCACTTGTTTTATGTCTCCCGTACTGTAAATCCCAAATGTACTATTGAATGTTATGCCATAAACTACTGTACAGAATATTTTGTGATCAGGGCACTGCCTCTCAAATACCACTGTTCAAGGCTTGAATTAAAAGGTTTTTTTGTTTTTTACTTTTTTACACTGGGCTTTCTACCTTACATCATAGTATATAAATTAATTACATTAATAGCCTTTGCCTAGCAATCCTCTGACAACTGGTCAACTTCTTATCTTAAATTGTTGATTTGTGTTAAATACAGTACATACACGTTTACATAAAAATACATTTTGTATACAGAGACTTTTGTATATACATTTTTCTTAAAACTTACAAGTGTTTAGTTCAGAATTTAATATTGTATAATACTCTTCACAATTGAATTTACCAGCATGATCAGTGTTGCTATTTGGTGCTCTTGAATGACCACTTTGGACTAAATTTGAAGTGTAATGGGATCCACAGTGTCTCCTTTTGTCTCTGAAAAGTTCTGTTGCAATTTTGCTTCCCCCCGCCCCCTTTTTTTTTTTTTAAATTATTTAATATTTAGTGATTTTTGCAGTATAAACCTAAAAGGGACTTTTTGGAGAAGTTTGGTTTGGAACTCTTTGGGTGGGAGGGTTGGGAATGTGCGTGATGCGTAATATAGCAAAAAAGCTAAGCTTTCTAGCCTTCAGTAGTACTCAAAAAGAGCATGAGAGATGTCCTATGTTGGTGATTTTTAGAATGCTTTACATCTTCTGTCTCTCTTTTCTTCATTCACTCTCACTTCTGCAATGTCCTTACTAGTATCACTGTTAAGCTGTGGCTCTTTCAGGGGGCAGTGATTATTTGCTAAATAATTTCAAAATATGATTTCCATTATTGAAATGCAAATGTGTTTAGCAATTGGGGTTAACATTTGTGCTATTAGAATTACTGCCTTGAATTTAGGCATACAGTTGGATCGCTGAATTAGTTAACAGCAGAATTCATCATCAAGGACAAAATTATCTATGTTACTAGTGTAAAACATTTCCACAGGTGGAGTTAATTGGGTATATTGACCTAAATATTGTCTCTTCCTATATCAGTGTTAACTTTGTTTCCAACAAGATTCATTGGCTTGAAGTAGGGATAATCCTGTAAATCATTCATATAATTTTAAAGAAATGCTGAAAAGTGGTACCGGTCTTTAATCTGGAATAACCTTAAATTTTTCATTTTTAGGTCATAAATGGAAACATTTCTAATTGACAGTATGTAGCATATGTGTATATGTAATGTTCAGAACTGCAGATTTTTAAAAGTTTCTATTTTTAATTTGAGAAAATGTTCCAAATTCATTTAAATAAAAAAGAACTTGCTTAACTACCTGATGTTTGATTCTCAATTCTTTTGTTGTGTAGACCTGTCTCAGAAGAGTTGCACTGAGAGTTGTACATCTTATGAAAATGATTTTGGTTTTACCCTGATTTAAAAAATGGTGCTGTATTTGACTTTTGTTGATGACTTTACCTTAAGCAAGGTAAGGGACCAAGAATTGGAGCGGGAAGGACTGAGAGAACATTGACTCTGGGTGAGGGATCTTCCAACTTCCACAAAGGATGTGATTTATGCAAAGATGGTAGGATTCGAGCTAATGAGTTGTGGAGGTTTATCCACGTACCCTGCAAGTGCTCAAGGTGTTACCACTTCCCTCTGTTGTTTCTGTAGCAGAAATTAAATGTTTTCCAGTTCTTTAGGTCCTGTGGTTCACTGCTAATTTGTGAATCCTAGCTTAATTTCTAAAAGGACAGTTGTTTTCCAGTGAGATTACAGACCATGAGCTGTTTCACCTGAAGCAAAGAGGACACAAATGGCAGATGGGAGAGAGACAAACACTCGGCAGTAACATTAACTGTAATACATAAAAATACCAGGGCTCTTGAGACTAAGCTTTGGTATTTGTCCTTATCCTTCTAGTCTCATTTGTTTTCATGATTACACTTTGAAAACTTTCAGAATGAGAGGTCTGAAACTGGGATAAAGTAACTTAACTTTTAAGTGGTTTTGAGCTCTTTAGCAATTATTAAAGCAAGAGAGATGAATGCTTTTATTTTCTAATCTAGGAACTGTCAGTGCTGTTGTGCATAACCAAGTGTAAATAATACATTTGTTTGTGAAATATTAGGAGGCCTTTGAGTGCTTGCAGTAGGGATTTGAAGTCCTCGAAATGAAGTGTGACGTGGGTCTTTGAAAGCAGTGCCTAGTGGGGTCTTGCTAGCTGGAGAAGTCCTGTGGCTTGCAATAGCACAGGAGGGCCTTTTCCTCATGACCTCCTGAATGCCAGGGGAGTTACTAGGATTCTTCTTAGCTCTGATTTTAGTTACTGCAGCAGAAATGCCTAATGCAGGATTCCGTACTAGAATATCTTTATTCTCTTGCCTTTGTTTTATGGTTGTTTATTATGAACAGGAAAATATTTATTTTAAAAAAATAGTAGGGAAAGTGAATGGTGATAAAGCACCAGTATCTGTCTGACATCCTCTGGGGTCTATTCCCGCTGCTGTGACCCATGATAACTTAGTTCTCTTGATCTGTTGGCTGAAATGTGACAATGGTGGTAAGACTTTCAAATTTATGTTTATGTTTAGGCCTGTAATACCTTATTTTGCTAAAGCTTTATTCCCTATCTTAAGCATTGTGAGTCTAAAAATGGCTCAAGGAATGTGCAGTTGATTCTCCCATGTGTCCCCACCGCATGTCATTTGCTGACAAAATGAAGTACTCAATTTGCATTCTTATTGTGCAAATCCACAGAAAACCCCTTCCATAAATCAGACTTTGTTAGTAGGACACATTTATAATCATCCAGATGTAGCTGCAGAGATTGCTTTGGCACTTCTAAATTATTATATTTTTTTTACCTCAATATGGTCTTACAAGCTCTGGTGTGAAGATAGCTATAAAGCAGCTGGAGGACGGAAAAATATCTGTTAAAAATCAAATATGACATGTTCATCCTGGATAGGAATGTGCTTCTTGGTTATACAACTGTCGTTCTGTACTTAACTGCTTTTACAAGATTTGTCTTGTTACCTTCTTAGGAGTTCACAGGTTATTCGACACTCCCTTGGGCTATAAATTATGTGTACATGCCTACTGAAGTGTGATTTATTATTTTTATTTAAAAAAGCCCACCTTACATCCCACATTTTGCTGGAAAGAGGCTCCTTTGTGCACCGAGCCTTTAAATTGTGAGCAGACGCTTATTGCTTTCACTTTTTCGGATTGTGTTGCTCAAGGACCTCAGTCAGTTCCTCTCACCATGAAGAGCTTTGCTCTTCTTTTCCTGGTGGTGGTCTGTGGCGTGGGAGGATTGGGACAAAAGCTGAAGCCAAAGAAAAGAAGCAACGGTGAAGAAATCAAATTTCGGACTAAAACCAAAGATGTTTGCACAATGAGCGTGAGTGAGGACGAGGAGATGAAACTGAGGATCGAATGCAAAAGCCAAGGCATGTCCTACTGGTGTGAATTTGCTGGCAAGCCCTCGGTCTGTCGTGCTTTCAGAAACAATCCAAAAATTTACTGGAATCAGATCGCGGCGGAACTCAGAAAGCTCCCGCACGCTTGTGAATCCACGCAAGTGCTGAAGACCACCATGTGCCAAAAGGCTCCCACAGAGGCTCTCATGAAGCAAATAGCTGCTGGTGTGGAGCCAGAAGATCTAGCAAACCAGGATAAACCAGTCCAGAAAACTTCCACTTCTGTGAGGGGAGCAGGGAGAAACTCTGTTAAGAAAATAGGGAAACTTCCAGTGCTACCTCTTGTAAGACCAACCCATCGTGGTCAAGGGTCTGAGAACGAAACGGAAGCAATGAAACTGGCACGGGAACACTGCTGGGAATCCCTGCACGGTTTCTGCTCCTACATTATTGGCATCTTTAGAGGTTAAGGATTTGCTTCAGGTAAAACTCCCATCTTTAAGCACAGCAGAATATACCTAAGAGTAATGCTGTTGTAGTTTTGTTTTATTTCCATCTTGAGGGGTCTCTCAGGGGTGCAGACAAGGAGCTTCTGGGCTCACTCACTAAAATCCAACGTGGCAAAGCCTCTACTGTGGCTTCTGAGGGGCTGGACAGCTTAAACTCCCTGGGATGGCTACTAGTTCATGACCCACTGACTGCCTCCTGTGTGGTCTTTAGTCTGTGCTGAGATTGTTTGCCCTGTCTGTTATTAATCTTACACTATTTCAGTTCGAACTGTTTGTATTGGGCTTGTTTTCTGCTTTCTGTCATTCCTTCCCTCTTGTGCTGACTTCTGGATTGAAGCCAGCCGAGGGAGATCAATAACAATCACATCAGCTGGAACCATTTAAAACTACGTTCGGAAACTGAGAGGATAAAGCTTGCCCATCAAAACTGCTAGTTAACGATTAACCATTTTAATTTTAAAACTTAGTTCACAAACAACTCATGCAGAAATGGGTAAAACCAAACGGACTTGTCTTGGTTTGTGGCTATATTTCTGTGAGGTGCAGGCGTCTTTCAGCCAGGATTTAAAAGGCAAAGCCCTCACAGATTGGTTTTATACTCATTCTATTTCATCTTCGAGAGAAAGCCAGGAGCTGGTGATTATATATATAATATATATGTATATACACACATATATACAGCATGAGCCAGCAAGTGTTTAGGCTGCTAATGATCTTGATTGTGCTTAAGATGGCAGAATGACTAATTTTTTTTTTCTTTTTTGTTTTGCAGAGCAAAGTGTTTACAGCTGAAGAAAGGTCCTTGCTGTAGTTTAATAATTTAGATGTAAGAATTTTTGTTTAAAAACGAGTCATCTCTATAAATCTTTTAGTGGTTTTCTCTGTGCACCCCTAAAATGCAAACTTTTTAACTGCCCTGAAAAACATATGACATTGGAGTGACTGTACTTAATTAAAGTATTAGGAGGAATTAACTATATGTAGGTTTTACACACCAAGGCACACTGCATTTATGTAACCCAGGTTCCACTTTTTAAGAGCGTGTGTGCTGATTTGCTTCAGTTTGCTAGAGATGAAAGCTGTAAATGATGCTACTGTCAGTGCAAACAATAAAAATAAGATTTTTGAAAAAATATTCGGTGTGGTTTTTTTTAAATTTTAAATGCTGCTATTTGTATAAAGGCACAGTATTCCATACACGTTCTACCAACAATCTCTTAAGAAACAAGTAAGAGAAGTTGCAGGTTTGAGTCATTCCTTTCCCATTATGAACATATTGTCATTAATATTTTCCATGTTACTGTGTTTATATTACAATGATAAGTTTCAGCCAGCAGGGCAAAAACGATTGGAGAAACGAGAGGAATGTAAGAGGACATTTCTAACCATGACAGGTTAGAAGCCTTCAGCTGCGCCGCGTCTGTGGGGCTGGTGTTACTAGGACCTGTCAGAGGTAATACTGGTGTTGGGGTTTGGGACATGTTCTGAGCACTTGGGCACTTGCATAAATCTCATCAAAACACAAAGTGAGACCTAACAGCCTGTTGACAGAGATCAGAGTGTTTTTGAACAGTGATTCCTTTTGTTCCCGAGTGACTTTTGCCGCAGGGATAGAACTCGAAAAAACATTGTACCACGGAAACTGGTAGAGTTCTGTGTTTGCTGTTAAACGGTTTCTGCAAGGTGTTGTTACACTGAAGTACTTTGTCATTCTCACTTCATAATTCCAGATTGTGACTGTCCAATCTCTAAACTTTTTGTCTTGTACCAAAAAAAAAAACCTTGAAATAGTGTTCTGTCTTCAAACCTCTTGAAATGGGAAAGACCACCAATAACGAACATGGGAGCAGTGCAGAAGGTTGTACGTAAAAGGCAGAAGTAGAGCTTGATTGCTGGTCAAATGCAAGCTCAAGCAAGCCTGTATTTTTGTCAACGATAAATCAAATATGGTCAATTTTCATTTCTAACTTCAATTACCTTTGCCAGGTTCTTGTGCTGTGAGTAAAAAATGTAGTAGTATAACTACTCACTTCTTTCTGTCATAGAAATGAGTATAGTTGATTTGCAAATATATGAAATGCCCCAAAGTGATATTGGGGAACTATTTGGAAATGCGAAGGAGAGGTTGAGGCTTTTCTTGAGGTGCGTTTTTTAAATATTTTAAAACTTTGTTTGGATAATGCAAAATCCCCGCTGCAGAGTTTAATATTTCACAGTAGTATCCACTACAAGAGTAATTACCTCAAAAATGAGTCTGTGTCTCACATCGAGAGAAGACTCAAGGATCAATCACCCACCATATTGATGGCAAGAGAAGAGAGGAGGTTTCATCAGTTCACTAAAAGAAAATTTTTCCCCTTTATTGCCCTCTTCAGGGCAGATGCACTGGGTGCAGAAGGCAGCAGAGTTGCCTGGCACTTTGTAGAACTCTTGATGATACAGTCTAAAATATGTGGCCATCATTGAGTCTGCTTAGTAGAGAACAAATGTCACATACTTGCTAGTGCACCCAGGGAATTCATATCTCTTGTTTCAGTGCCCGGCGCTGCGTTGTCTGGAATCACCACCTGAAGCTTCACCAAACCCCTTCTTTCATGAAATGCTTTTGGTAAAATATCCGGGATCCAAAAATACACAGTGAAGCACTAAATTTAAAGAAAAGGTGAAGATGTTGGTAGCAAGGTGATGCACGGCTTGGATTGCATTGCGTTAGGCAGCACTGTGCATCCTCAGCAAGTCCGTTAACTATAGTGATCTTGCCTTCAAAATGGTTAAAAATTGAATGTTCCCTGAAATACCTCCCCTTAGTGTAACAGTGCTGTGATTGTATCGGCTTCGTTACCATTTAATTGTGTTTAGCACTAGAAACCTACAGTCGTGATGGTTTGAGTTGCCGCCTTGGTATGAAAGTGCTATTCATTGATGAAAGGATGAATTGAGAACGTGTTTGTGGTGAGTTTAATGCAGCCTTCGAGCACCTCCTGAATGAATGAGACCTGCTGTTTCATTCATTTTAGGTTAACCTGTTAGTCCCCGCATATGTAAGTGCCTCAGGAAATCCGCTCAAGTGGAGGTGGAATTTGTCTTTATTTTCTTTGTCCAAAGAACAGCAAGCAAAGTGTTTGTCTGGATTCCTGCAGGCAGAGAGGCCCCTGATGCCCAGGTCTACTGCTTCTACTCCTAATATAGGTTAACATGAGATAGTCCACCTGCTTCAAGATCTCACCCTTAGGTTCCTGCAGAAACATCATGATTATTGGCTACTTTGACAAGGTAAGCCTCCAAGAAAAGCAAAATGATGAATTTGGAAAACTTTTGTATAAAAGGATGTGTATTTAACACACATAATTAAGATCTAAAAAAGACTGGAGTGAGAGCCACCAAAATGCTTGGGACTGGAACACACTCCAATGAGGGAAGGCCAAGGGATCAGGTCTTGATCATCCTGGAGAAGGCTTTAGGGGAGACCTGATAGCCACCCCCCAGTACATATGACGAGGCTATAGGGAATATGGCTCTTCATTGATTTGTGTGGTAGGACAAAAAGAGATTATGGTCACAAATTGACACATGTGAGGTTCTGACCTGATATAAGGAAAAACATTCACTGTAAGGAGAATAAACACAGGTGCAGCAGCTCTGGTATCTCCATCTATGGAGCTTCTCCTCAAGTCCGACTAACTATGCTTAAGCAACATGGTATGAATTTATTATGACCCTGCTTTGAGCAGGAGGTTGGACTACAAACTTCCCAAGGTGCCTTCTGGCCTGACTGATTCTATGTTTTACAACAGAAGAACAGAAGAAAGCTTAAAAGTTCTGGTTAGCTAGCAATGAACACCTCTGCTAGCATCTGTGTCTCCTTAAAGTGTAAAAAATGTGCTTGGATCAAACATCCTGACTATATCAAATTGACAGAGACAATTTTCATAAGTATGTTCTGGCAGTAGATCCCATCATTAAGTTGCATGTGTTGTCTTGGATAACTTCATGTTCAGTGCCTTGGTCCTATAGTACATATTTTTATAGTACATATTACTTTGCTGGTTTTGACAGCAAAGAAAATCAACAAGAAATTTAGGTGTTAAGGAGCACTGAACATCAGGTTCATTTAACTTAAAATCAAATGTCCAAAACTAAGAAAATTGCCATTTTCAGCATGTAGGCTACTTGTAATAAAAGTAGACCAAATCCACACCTCAAAAGTAATGTTGCTTTGTCTGCCCATAAGTCATCTCCACTATGCAGTAGTGCACTCTGGTGTTTTCTGAGAGAACTGTTTCGGTGCGTTGCCTGGTCCTTCTTGCATGGTTTGCAGTCTTGATTTTTTTTCAATTGGTGTTGTAGCTGATATGGCATGGATTTTAGGGACAGAGTTCTCCCCCAAAAATAAGAAGACAAAGGAAAAACTAAAATTTGCCCAAGGTGTCCATTGCTGTTCCTGCTTCTGTAGGAGCTTTATGGTTGTCGGTTTCTTTTTTCTGTCTCTCTTGCTGTTAGTTTTCCCAGTTTCTGCTTTCTTCTCTCAAGAGGAGCCAGACCCAGCACAGGAGATTTCTTTTGGCTCTCTGTGCTTTCCCCCTTGCGAAGAAGAGAATTGCTCTCATCAGATTTCGCAGGCCGTTTCACAGGGACAGAAAGTGGGCGATAACGTACAGGACAACAGGAATAAGACAAACCAAGCAGAGTATGATGACACGACGTTGGTGCCAGACTCAGGCACTTGTCGTCCCAGGTGGACCGAGAATCTATTGTGTCCCACTTTTGCACCTGGTTTACAAATTTTATTGCACAAACGTTAGGCCGGAGGCCAGGTGCTGCTTTTCCAGAGTAGCTCTATCACGGGGTGTACAGAGCAAGAAAAAAATGAAGCCGGTGTCTGAGTTGGAAGTTCATGTTCACCCCCACACTTCATCTGCTCCCTCTCCTCAGCAGGTTATTAAACTGTTTGTGCCACCGGCTGCTCTCTGAGGGCTCCCACCGCCCCCAGGCCTACAACAACTGTAGTCAGGAGGGAGAACAGAGGTGGCCTTTCAGATCTGCTGGCTGCGGACGTAAAGAGTTGTGTTAGTCCGTCTCCGCCACCCGTGAAGATTAATGTGCAAATGGTGAAGCTGGTTGCCCCTTTATTTGCTGGGCTGGGGGAGGGGGGGGCCTGCCCTCCCTCCCCACAAAGGCGGCTGTAATAAAATTAAGGATTTGCCTAGGAACTGAAGAGGGCTAGAAACTTCCCGCCGAAAGAAATGGTGAGGAAAACCCAGGCTCTGAACTCATAAAATGGCCTCTGCCTTTCCTCTGCCCCTGTATCCTTCTCCCCTCTTGCTCCCCATTGAGGAGGCACAGGCCCCACATGGTTTGTGTCTGTGGGTTTGTTGTGATTTTTGGGGTTTGGGTTTTTTATTGTGTTTGGACTCGATGATCTCAAAGGTCCCTTCCAACCATGAAGATTCTGTGATTTGATGCCCTCACAATAAGCTGAGAGACCTGATCAGTGTGGAAAGGTGACAGGAAGGAAGAGTAGAGTAGGGTTGCTATATCTATGTGCAGAAAACATTACCTGAGACCATTGTGGCTCTTTGGTTCCTCAGATAACCCAAATGAAGCTGAAGCTCAAGTGCTTGAGCAGCCCTGGGTTTTGGGTGCGGAAAAAGCTGTGTGGCCTCCATGAGGGTCATCTGAGAGAGCTGCTCATGGCCCAGGTATGAACAGGCTGTGCAGGGGCACTGCATTCTGTTGTGGGACCATGTTGCAGTGTTGGGCTTGGGTTGTGGCTCTGGGGCCCCGAGCAGTGCGGAGGTGGGTGGTTTGGTGGCATACGTAGGTGTTTCTGCTGCTCTGCAGGGTCCAGCTGGGAACAGGAGTGCTCAGGGAAAGTGTGGTTGGCAGGAATCTGCCAGGGTCTGGAGGCGAGAGTGGGAGAGACACCAATGTCTTTCATGTCATGCTGTTGTTCTTGGGCCATGTGATCATGGGTTTGCCCCAAGACTGGATGCCAGAGCAGGCTGTGGAGTCACAGTTCATCAAGACAAGATCTCCTCTTTCCTCAAGACCCGTAACAAATACTGATGTCTCCCAAAACCAGCCCTGCACCTCTTTCTCTCATCAGAAAGATGTTCCAAGACCTGTTGTTAAAATCTATCCGTAGAAGAGTCCACATTGCATCTGCCATGAAGGTAAGCTATGCCAGGACAACAGGAGATATATTTCACAATATTGCAAACAAGAAGAGATAAGAGCCATTGAGCAGTACCAACAAGGAACATCATCTGTAGCCATCTCCTCCTGTTTTCTTGGGCCTGAAATCTTTTAGGTAGTTTGAATCAATTCAATAGCCTTTGGTTTTGCTTCATAGTGATCGCATGGCGTCTGTGCATCTTCTTGGCTCAGGTAAGTCAACAACAGAAAGAAGTCCAAAACACTGCTTTCCTTCAGTTTAGGGAGCTATAAAACTTTTTATAAACACTACATATTTCACCTCAGCAGCAGTAATGTCCTTTGGCAGGAACATACTTCATTTGAAGTACAATAGATCTATCACAGTGATTTGATGGAATGGGCAAACTTTTTCTTTTCTTCCTCACTATTAATCTTTTTTCTTTTTTTTCTTTTTTTGGTGGAGGATTGTGTCATAAGCATTTCTGACTTGGAAAGAACCCAGGATCCAAAATTAAAGATTACGTTAACTCCTTACCACCAGACAAATTATTCTTCTGGGTATATCATGGCCCTTTTTAAACATCTACATTTTAGTTGAACTCAAATAACAAAGAGCAGTATATGACTACTTTGCAGCTTCGGCATATTTTACATCAGCAAAGAAAAGATACTGTCAAGGACTAGAAAGCAGTGTAGAAAACTGACTGCCTTCAGCATCTGTGAGAAGAAAGGTACATTGTAAATACCTGCGAGAGGGGAAGAAATCCATCCAAAAAGGAAATCCTCAGGTAATGAATTTCCCACATCATGCTCATGTCTGTTTTCTCCTGTGTTATCTAAAAGTTATTAAAACCAAAAATAATTGTTGCTATTTAAAGAGATTTAATGATTTAATTGCTAGTGTGCTTTCTACAACACCTTTGTGCATCACTTTTCAGCCTGTAGACCTGGAAAGGAAAACTAAATTTGATTTCCACATTGCCTTCTATTTGTACATTTCAGGATATTTACCAAAAAAAAAAAAAAATAGATAACTTTCTTCATCTCTCTGACATAGGCAAGTATCATTATCCACCTTTAAAAGCTTAGGAAAGAGAGACATGTAAGGGGGCCTCTGATGGCAGATGTTTTGACAGAAGCTAGTGTGTTACACAGCGCTAGGTGTGTATTTAAGCTGAAACAAAAAATTAACACACATTTTAGTAATTCTGCTAGATGAGCATACACACGGAAACAAAGCCCACCCCTCACATGCCCCAGCTTTGGGCCCTGAACATGCAGCGAGGGTTCTCAAACAGGGCCCAGCTGGTTACACAGCTTTGTTTGGCTGTAATCAGTAGGGTTTATGCATATAGATACAGTAATTAAATTCTGCACTGCAAATTCTATCTCTTTTTCAGGTCTTGCTGCTTACAATTTTATCTGCTTGCATATCTGTTTGTCCACATCACACTAGTCCTTCCAACCATAACTTTGTCATGCTACAAAGTGCCCGGGGAATACAGACCTGCCCATGTGTGCCCACAGGTAATTTAATGTAAATCATCTTCCATCTGAATGCAACAGCATTTCTCTGGTCTAGTTATGCTTATACTTAATTAAAACCATTACTCTTTGGTTCTTTCTGTCTATTACCTTAACCATAATGATTCAGAGAAAGGAGGAAGAGCTGATAAGAAGAGGAACAAAAATAATGTTTAAAACCTAGCCTGTCTTTTTTATATTTAAAAAAAACCAAACCAAACACCTTTGTGCAAATAGTACACAACTGATCTTGGGTAGCTGGAGGAGCAGAGTGCTTTTTGAGGGGTTAACAGGAAAGGGCCCTTGAGAATGCCAAGATTTCACTGACTATTCCAAAACTAAAATTTACAAGTGTTTATATGGCAAGAAGACAGCAATAAAAAATGCCTCTTTTGCCCTTTTGAAGTCATTCTATTTTATGCCATCGCTAAAACAAACTAAGGTTTTTAATTGATTTTTGTGAGATCATGTCACAATTTTTGTTCAGCTTCAAAAATCTCTTTTAGATAGAGAAAGTGTCCAAAGGTTATTCTGTTTCTTCTTGATTTCAGCCCAATGCTGGAGAGCCAGCAGCCTGTCTGGTGCACCCCATCTCACTCCCTGCCATGGTGGTGGGGCAGCCATCAGGACTTTTTGAGCTGTAGACTCTAATTAAGCAGAACGCTTCAGTCAGCAGCTTGTCCTGGTTCAGAGCAGCTTTGGGCTTTTAGTGATGCTGAAAGAAGGAAGGACTATGGTTTCCTTGCTGGACTGTACTTCAAAAATCTATAAAGTCCTGTTCTCAAAAGGAATTGGCTAGATCCAATTTATTTTAAGATTTGAGGTCAAATCCTGACCAGAGCTAATGGAAAGAATCCCACAACCTTACCTACCTATTCTGAGGTCTGGCCTAAGGAAACACTTAAAAAGTATCAGTAAAGACTGCTTTACCATGTGTGAGATGCACTCTTGTGATAATTAATAATGAATGTGAGGATATTTATTAAAAGTGTGGTTTTCAGGCCAAGTCTAGCAGCACCTGAAATCTCTCCTCTTTCTGTATTTTCTTCAATTTCCTCCAATTCAGCCTCAAACCTCCAATACAAAGTGTTAAAAGACAACCTTTTCTAAGTTCTAGGCATACATCAGATGTCCTTGTGATGACTGAAAGCTATCTGAAGAACCTTTTGGAACACTGGCAGGGGAGGTACAGTCTCTCTTCATACCACATTTGTTCCTCCTGGAGGGGTGCGAGGGGACGGTGAGTGACAGCACCTGCTCTCCAAAATCCCTGTGGAGTGTCAGGTGATTCCCTTTTCTTATCTTTTTGTTTTTCCCCAAACCTAATGCTTATTAGGTTTTCGTGAAGTCATTTGGACTGTGTCATCACCAACACGCATACAATATTCACTGTCTATTAAGCAAGTGTTTTAAATATTGCATTAAATCATCCAGGATCCAGTTTCTGAAGGCTGTGGACAGGCTGTGGTTATGGGAAGGCTGTTCTTTGCCAGATACAGCCTTCAGGCCTGTTCCCAACCAGCAGGTTAGTTAACCAAAAAAAAATCCTCAAATTCCCTGGTAGCATGAAGTAGGATGTAGATATGAGATTCCTATACAGGGGCACAGGAAAAAATAAAATAAAACGGGAGTAAAAAGTTAGTTTGTGTAATTCACGTGATAATAGAGGAAAGAGGGTAATTTAAACTAGAATTGGAATCGTGACACCACAGCATTAGCAGTGGCATTCTGATGTATGGGATTACTCCTTTTCACTCATTTTCAGAAAATGGTTTTCTGGCTGAACAGGGTTGAATACCCCTAAAAAATGTCCTAAATATTTAGAATACTGCTAGTCCTCTGCAAACCCATTAAGAAAAAAAAAGGTATTAATACCTAGTGTTTATGATTATTAATTTCTTGTTTGCTAATGATCTCCACATGGAGGAGCTGTAGAGTTAGAAATGATCCAAGAAAAAACACTAAGTTTTGAAAAGACAATATAGTCAAAGACATATCTTCTCTGGTTAACTGAGCAAGTCCCAAACCTATCATAAATGCTGAGTGTGTCTTTCAGCCTTTGCTAACCATAACAAGAAGTTACACTAGAAAACAGAAAGATGGATCAAGAAACCTTTTTCTTTGTTGATGGCTTATATTCATGCTGATCTTGGTAAAAGCAAAATGAGAAATAAGATTTGTCCATCCCGTTTGTCCTTTCTCTGTGCCTTCAGAGACTTATGTCAGATGTGACAATGCTGACAGTGACCAGCCCACAGAGTAGGTGGGAAGCGCAGACCTTTGCCATCATTCTTCTGACTGGCTGAGCTTTCAGCAGGACTTTACAGATGTGGGCTCTGGAGCCTTACAGACCAACTGCATCTAAAGGTTGCTTATACTATGTTTCAGGGATAACCCAAAGATTATGGAGGATGAACCTTATGCCTAATCCTGTCAGTGTGTAGGTCAGGCTATGCTGGCTGATGTGACTTGTGGAGGCACAGCTTGTGGTAGCCCAAGATGTTTTTTTTCAAGTAGCTGAAACAGTTCCTTCAAATGTAGAAATCTAAATCAGCAAAGGACACGACTGTGTCTGAACCTTGTTGCTGTGATAATTGTGATGGTTTAGAGGCACGAACCCAAGGCAGCATCAGTATAGCTTGGCCATCAGTATTTTTAGCAAAGGGGAAGTTCTGCACATGGACTGAACTCTCTTTTCAACTGGAATCCACTGGAATAAAAATTTCGGTTAGATATTTGCAGGATTGAAGACTCTGTGGTGGGTTGACCCCAGAGAGCACTGAAGCACCCACCAGCCTTTCACTCCCCCTCCCCGGTGGGATGGAGGAGACAATCAGAAGAGCAAAAGAGAGAAAAAAAATGTGGGTCAGGATAAAGACAGCTTAATAAGTGAGGTAAAGGTGGGGAAAAAACCCACAAAGTGAAGCAAAGCCATTGCCCTCTCACAAGCAGGCTGATGCCTGGCAAGTCTCCAAGCAATGCCCAACACCTACTCTAGTTTTATTGCTGTGCCCAACCTCTTATGGTATGGAATATCCTGTAGGTCCCTTTGGTCAGCTGGGGCCAGCTGTCCTGCCTGTGTCCCTTGCCCAATCTCTTGCCCACCCTCAGCGTTCTTGCTGGAGAGAGGACAGTGAGAGACAGAGAAGGCCTTGAGGCTGCTTAGCAATAGTTAAAACATCGGTGTGCTACGAGCAACGTTCTAGTCACAAATTTAAGACACACCACCATATGGGCTGCTCTAAAAAATGAATTCCATCTCAGCCAGACCCAGCACAGCCTCCTACACCATAAAGTCCCTGGTTTTCCATTCCTGGTTTCCTATTTCTGGAACAACCTCTTGGTTCCTGTTTCCATTTTTCCACTATATTTTAAAAGCGTGCTTGAAATGAATGTTTATTTCATAGCAAGTGCTAGAAGCATCTTGCTGTGCTTGGAACCAGTTTATAAAAAACCACAAAATTGCCAGGCGCTGATGAGCTCATAAGAGTTAATGCAATATACTTTCTTAGTCAGGGTAGATCCATCTGTTCTTCTCTCTCCACATATATATACCCACCCCTTATTTCAACAAATATACAAAAACCCCAACTTATATTAATGAAATATAATAGAAGGGGAAAAAACTACTTAATGCTTATTACATTATATTATCTTATATTACATTATATATACATCTGTGTATATATGCACATGTGTATTTATCGGTACAGCTTAATTGATTTGCAGAACAGATCCTAAGAACAAAGACCAGAGTTGTCACTGAAATGAAGAACAGGCTTTGGAAAGTCCATCCATTCTGACCAGCATTGCGTTAGAGAAAAACTAGAAAGGAAATCTGTGTTGCTTTGATTTCTTACAGTAAAAGTTAGAAACGATAATTGCTGTATCTTCCTTGAAAAAAATACTGTTGATAACATCAGTTCAGATCAGATGTGGTTTGCAGAAGCCCAGACACAACCTCAAAACCTGTGGTCAGCAGCTAGGAAAGAATGTCTTTCTAATATACCACCTCTTGGCCTGCACATACTCTGTCTTCAGTTCCATTCATGTTCATCCTGCATCACTCTGCAACCGCACCAAGGTGTGGAAGAATTTCCCCACTGATCTGGTCAATATTTGAAGTGTTCCAAACCACACTCATAACCCTCAACTGACCTTATTTCCTTTCATCTATGTACGATCAATTAGTATTTTTGCTGCCTGTAAAGGAGCTAATTCGGTGGAGATACACATGAGGAAAAGGGTGAAACAAGCGCCTAAAGTCATTCCAAATTCCCACTAAGATTAAAAAAATATTACTTTCGTGAGAAGGTGGATTAGAGTCAGGAGAGGGCTGAATCTCATGTGTTACCCCACCTGTCTATAGTAACTCCACCATATCGCCTTAATGCAAAGGCTTTTTTTCAGCTGAATATGCACATGGGGAATTTTTTAGTGCAGTGCTACGACAAGAGATAAGGCATTCGTGAGAGCTGAAAGAATTTTTTTGGTTGGAGCTCAGTGTTTATGGTAAAGAGTGCTGCTTGTGGGACAGTCCCTTGTGTTCAGCAACACACATCTGATGATTTCATGTAACATGTCAAATTCTTCCTTCTCGTAGACACGCATGACTTGCTGTTACCCTGAGTAAACTCCAGTCTGATGGCAGGCAGTCATTTACAATGGCATCTTTTTATTAGCTTACTCATTTTAACTTTAAGAGAGCAGTCCTTTGATTGTATTTCTGGAGCTGCTCTGTTGAGACAGACAGGCTCTTGCGTTGCTCTAAGCTGTAACAAGCTTAGCAGGCTAAAGAGTTCAGATGGCAATTAGTCAATCGTTGTTCCCCCTGGCTGCCAAAACAACTTGAGCGTGCCCTGAATCTAGTGAAATCAATAAATCTGTGCTAGCAAATCAAGCAGTCAGCCTGCTCAAACGATATCATGGGACAATGAAAAGATTGTGCTTAGAGAGTCTTTAGCTGTGATTTGGGATAGAGAAGTGGTAACTTCTAACGGAGGCAAAACTAAATGAAAATATGTAAAATTCAGATTTTGAGGTTAAATTCTTCCTGTTACTGGAAAAATTAGTATGAAGCAGACATTTCAGTATAGTATCTCTCTATTTTACATTCTTTTTATTCCAAGTTTTATTTTCTCTTTATACAATACACTCTTTGTATTTTGTGCAAGGTAAATTGTACAGAGGAAAAACTAGATTTTTTTGTATCTATCTAATCCCATCTCCTCTTTGGCAACCAGGTAGCATTATTGGATGCAAATAAGATCTGAGGATCTGCTTAGATTGGGATATGTTTTCCATGAACTCTTATATAGTATCAATCATCTTTATCACGGTATCAGCATTTAACATCCTGTAGAGAAGAGGGTAATCATGTCTAGTTAGCAATGGTAATTATCTATGCTTCTTTGTCTTTAAATTGTTTCAAAATCAAGGTAAGCTTTAGGGTTGGCTCAAGATACCTTTGCAATAAAATTAAGGGAGGAATGGCATCTGAAATTTTCCTATCCTTGCTTGAATTTGGAAAGCCTCCTCCTGCCAAGTCAAAACACTCTGTCAACCCCATTTGGCATCACATGTTTCTGTCTCCTGCAGACATGTGGTCCACAGAATTTTCCTCTGTATTGTCTCATAAGGGATTTCCTCATCATTTCAGAAACACATTCCTAACAGCCATGCTCCATCACCGGCTTGGATCTCCTTGGGTTAATTAAAAACACTTATATTTTTCTGAAAACATGCCTGTCCTTGCCTACCAAGATAAAGTGATGCTCTGCAGGTCTGGAAACAAAACTCTCCCTTTTCTCACTCTGATGTGAGAGGGTGTTCAGGAAGCAGCGAGGCAGTGGGTGAACAACTGCTGACTGCCAGGGATGAGCCAAGAGGGTCAGAGCTCGGCTGAAGAGAAACTACACCTTGGCAGTAATGAAATTCAGGCTACTTTAATCAAAATGTTGCCAACATAATGCAGCAAGAAAATGAAGAATAACACTGTGAGTAAGAACTACTAAATTCATGGAGAGGAAGGTAATCAGTAATGCAGGGGCTAAAAATGATGGATGAAGTGATTAAGCTGTTAGTTTCACTCACAGTTAACATCAGTATGAAGGAGCTGAGTTCACTTAATTTACGAGTGCTTCAGGAATTTAGTTCTTAATGGAAATGCCTGAGCATCTGCATTTGGGAATCTCAACATGAACTGGAATTTGCTATAAAATAACTTTACCATTTAGTCTTGTAAGGTGCTCTTCTCTTTATTACCTTATAATTAATATAGAGCAGTCTTGTTGCAGTATACTGCTCTCTGTTGCTCTTATTAACTTGAAGTTACCACTTGTTTGAATTAGCTAGTTTCTTATTTGGGTTTCATGATACCAATTTTTCACCTGGATGGTGTTCTGCCAAATTCACTTATTGGTTTTGGCTAGTTTGTGAAATAATTGGATGCTGTCAAAGACTCAATGAGGAAATAATCTGGTGCCTGTTTTTTCCAAACTTACTTAATGAATATAAATTTAACTCCAGGCCTGTAACTGAAAATTATTGTTTAGTGATGACTTTCCTTCAACCTTCTTTCCAATGATTATGCCTCCATGTAGAATAATGAGTAAACAGATCTTGGTGCACTCAAACCATCACCACATTTTAAATTAAGTTCCAGAGCAATGGCAGTAGGCTGTGGAATATTCTTCTGAAGTGTTGGGGGCAGGTGGTGAGATGCAGAAAAGCTGGCATCGGTTCCACGGTGACAACTATTTTGTTGCTATGTAAGAGGGCTTCAGCATTTAGGGCTGTCAGTATCTACTGTCTTTTGTAGATGCTCGATTCACAAAATTAAAAAAGGAAACAAAGTTAGCAGTTCCTTGCCTGAAGCTTGTTTGTGTAGGGGTGGAAGGGAGGTGCCAGAGAACAACCCACCTCCACAATAAAAGCACTTGGAAGTAGGGGCACGACTCCCACATTTAACATATTTGGTCTTCCAGCAGTTATTTTCAGCAAAATGGTGTACACCTACAGCCTGTACATGATTATATTTTAGTAGTAAACAACACATGAACAGACTAGTCTGTTTTAATTAATAATGTGTGTACCTATGCACTGAAAATGTCTGATTTACATACCGTGATGGTATTCATTTACTTGCAGGGAACAACTGGAATGCTAGTCACATTAAAAGCAAACAAAAAAACCCCACAGCCCTCCCCCCCCATTTATGTCTTTAATTTTAAATATAATCTAAAATATTATATATTAATTTTAAATATAATTTTAAAATTTAGCCACTTTTAAAGGAACTCTAGGTGACACATAGATAACACCACAAGCAAGTTGCAGTTTGCAAATAATACACGAATGCAAATAATAATTCAAACTGTAATAATTTCCTATTCAAAAATACATGTAGTTGTGGATTATATATAAGCAGCAATAGGGACTAACTTAAAAAAGATGGCAATTCTTCCATGTCAATGAATCATAATTAGGAATAAGGATAAAATCTCTCTTTCTTTGCTTGAAGAGCAAAAAGACACCAGATAGAGTTAATAAAAATAATAATAATAATGTCTAGAGTTAGACAGTCCTAATTATAACAGTCCTAAAGAAAACTTTAAAATGCTGATTAACTGTCCTAATTTTCAGTCAAAAGGTGGCAGGAATACATCTGGACTAAGATTTTCTATACAAAATTCACATTGGGATTTGGGCATCCATGTGTTTTATTCTCAATGATTACTTTTATGGCTACTGTTGCCAAATGTTTTCTGTGCCTTTCTGTTTTAAAAACTAAACAGTTATCCCTGTAAATCTCATCCTGCCAAATTAGCTTTTTAGATTTGCCATATGTTGCATGGATCAAATTGTCTTTGGATGACTAGTCTGCAGTCTTTGTTCTGAAACAAAACTGTGCCTGCAGTTTACAAAG
The DNA here is from genome assembly GCA_004320125.1 of Scolopax mira. Lineage (NCBI taxonomy): Eukaryota > Metazoa > Chordata > Aves > Charadriiformes > Scolopacidae > Scolopax > Scolopax mira. The sequence continues at coordinate 28,676 of BJBW01010894.1, forward strand.
AAACTGCCTTTCAGCTCAGCAAAGGGCAAAACTAAGGTATATTTTAAAATATACGTGATGGAATGAAAAAAAACCACGCCACAACTTTCTTGGAAATCAGATTATAAACAAGTTTTGGCAGCAAATTTTTTACTGACAATGAGGTGCTAATTAAGCACCTAAGAAATTGAAGTCCTGCTTTAATTTTGTGTACTTTCTTTTCAAGATGAAAGTTGAAGAAAACAAATGTTCTGATCACCTGGAGATAGTGAGGAGGCAGCTCCCAGCGGGATTATTGGGGTACAGTATGAATATGCACTATTGCCCAGGTAGGTAAAAGGCATCCATAAAATATCAGTTTGTGTCTAATTAAAATAAAACAATATTCTGGTGGTATAGCAGTAAAACTGCAGGGTATTCAGGCCAGCCTACAGAGACTAAGACTATACTTTATGCACTTAAATAAGTAAATCTTGGTTTACCGGGATTTCAAAATCATTTAAGAGGTCCAGCTGGGTCAAGGTGGAGCATCTCAATGTAATTATCTATATCAACATGCACTTGGCTGCAGAACCCCCTCCGGAAGTTTCTATATGCTAAAGATGGGAAGAGCCAAGTTGTGCCCAGTTTGCCAGGACCTCAGGCAGGGGAATGCCATAACAGCAGAAAGACAAATCTCCTCTTGCATGGCCTTTTCTTTCCCTGTCTCCCCCATTATTTATCAAAAAGGAAGACTCTCCTGCTATGTCCCATTGACAATGGGGCAGCTGAACTGAGACTGACATTGAAACATAATTTGCTGGGCAAAGCTGTCAAAATAGGCAATTTTGGAAGTGTTGCATGGGGGAGGGCTTAAATATTTTCAGTACATTGTGATTAGTTTCACCGGTAAATGGTATTTTGTAAACACCACCAAAAAAACAACCCATTGCAACATCATCTACAAGAATAAATATTTTATTCCCTTTCCAGCTAAAGAGCATCTGGCACCTCCTAGTGAATATGTCTGAGAAAATCTGCAGCAGAGCTGGGACAGGAACGTGCAGTTCATTACCATAAACCTTGTTCTTGGTCCTGTTGTCCGTGGCTCTTTTAATATTTTTTTGTAACTATCCTCTCTTCCCTATTTGTAGAAGTTGTTCAGCCACAGCAGAGAGATGTGTGTTGGTGGTTTGGTGGCAGGGTTTTTTGGTATATATGCCTGAACGAACCCCCTGATCAGTCACCCCAAAATCAAGTTATAATATGCTTACAAAGGACAGTGGGGGATGCATGGTAAAGACATACCTGAATTAGTGCCAGAACCTGAGATAGCGTAGCCACTTTGGCTTGATGCTGTCCCCAAAGTAATTAGCCCTAATGAGAGGCTTATTAGCTGGGGCACACTATATTGTGCATCAGCCCCAGAGTATTTCAAATAAATGAACCCAAATTTCTGTCCTGCCCTCATTGCAGAATTACACTTTTTCTTACTTTTTTGGTCTCTGTTTCATTTAAAGAAAGTTAAAAGTCTTCTCATCCCCAAACCAGCCCAGACAATGCCTCGCTTATAGCTTTGTCTCTTTGTCTCATTCTATTTATATCAAATGGGAAAGAGTCAAAGAGGAAGACCTGCCTATATCTTAAAGCAATTTCTACTTTTATCTCTTCTTGCATCCCACCTTACATGCTTGTATTTACCAAGCACATATTACAAATGTCACACTTATTTTTCTCCAGTAAAACCACATGAAGCGACTGAGCTGCAAGGGTGCTTTAAGGGTCATCTGTTTCCAACTCTGAATGCATTTTTATGTTTGTCTAATGCTTGTTCTTTCACTGTCATCATCTTTTTTCAGGTTAATATGCATTAGACCTAGTCCCATAATGAAATCTCATTGTGATGTAACCCAATTCTTTACATTCACAAAAGCTGGTAGAGATGGAGGAGCATGGATCATTGCTGGGTCCCTGCTCTTAGACCTCATACAGTCCACTAATTCTGAGGGAGGTTGTATTTTTTTCTAAGCTTTGTGCTTATGACCATCTCACCATAATAAATGCTGTCCTTAATGCAGAATAATTACTTAGTTTGATTTTCACATGTTCTCCAATACGTTTTTGTGGCAGGAGGTTGATGAAACACTCTGAAGGCATCTTTGAAATACTTTGTGGAATGGTTTCCATTTCCCAAAGAATCACTCCCCAGATTCTGCTAAACACAATAGCAGTGCAACTTGTTGAGGGCGTTGCAGGATACTTCCCTCAATGTCTGGGAAAAGCTCTTTTAGAGAAGCTCATGATCTAATAAAGTTCTTATCATTGTTCATGGCGAGGGAAGGACTTGGCTACAGTAACATCTAATTGACGCAAACACACCTTCTCACCCCTTTGGGTTTTTTTGGGGTGGGGTTTTTTTGTTTGGCTTTTATTGTTGGTTGGTTTTGTTTTGGGTTTGGTTTTTTTTTTTTTTTTTTGGTGTGTGCTAAGAATGAGAACTGGCGTTTTTCCAAGGAGGTGTGTCGGAGGGGAAGGAACATGGCACCGAAGTACCCTATTGTGTTGTAACAAGCCTTGCTGGAGACCTGAAGGTGTGTCTCTGCCTTTATAAATACCAGGCTGCTTTTACAGAGAGCTCTCATGCTTCTGAAAGAGACGAGTTGCATCAGGAGCTGCCTTTGGGTGTCTCCAAGCCCTCTGCGAGGTATGTCCTGTAGTTATCTTACTTTTGCCCTGTTCCTCTTGCGACAGAAGCTTATTGTCACAGCACCATTCACTTCAATGTCATCGGTTGCTGTGTTTGCACTGTGTTTGACTACTATGTGATTTTCTCTGAAGAGGGTTGCATGGAGTGAAAAATCTCTCTGTACAGTAAAGGCATGAAGAAAGCCAAGTCTTATGAGGAGAGGCTGAGGGAACTGGGTGTGTTCAGCCTGGAGAAAAGGAGGCTGAGGAGAGACCTTATTGCTCTCTACAACCCTCTGAAAGGAGGTGGGGGATCGGTCTCTTCTCCCAGGTCACAGGCTATAGGACAAGAGGAAATGGCCTCAAGTTGCTCCAGGAGAGGT
>BJBW01010896.1:10385-21534 GCA_004320125.1 Scolopax mira
CCTTCTCTTCTCCAGGCTGAACCCCCCCAACTCTCTCAGTCCCCCCTTCCCAGCAGAGGGGCTCCAGCCCTCCCAGCATCTCCCAGGGCCATGGGAATGGCCCTCATGGCTTTACCAAGGGTGAATCACACGTGACCAACTCAGTTGCTGTCTGTGATGATAGAAACACTTATCTGGATGATGGCAACGTCTGCCTTGACTCCAGCGAGGTTTCTGATATATCTCACATGGCGTCCTCGTGTTGGGACATTGGAGTCTAGACAGGGACACTACAAGGTGGGTTAAAAAACTGGATCATCAGGCTCAGAGGCTGGTGGTTAATGGTTCCTACTCAAGTTGGCTGCAAGGGGAGCTCCTCCCAGACCCATCCTGGGACTTATCCTGTTCCATATCCTCATTGATAACCCATGGAGGAGACAGAAGCCACCCTCATCAAGTCTGCAGACAAGCTGCTGTGCCTGAGGGCAGGGCTGAGGTTCAGAAGGACCTGGACAGGCTGGAGGAGTGAGGACAGAACCTCCTGAAGCTCAGCAAGGCCAGCCAGGATGGATTAACCCTCTCTGGGTGCCAGGTGACAGCTCTGTTGAGGACCCACAAGTCCTAGGCAGCTTCGTGATTAAACCCAGATGAGCATCATTCATTGGTGGCATCTTGGGCTGTAGGACCTGGTCCATAGGTGGTAGATCAAGGGAAGCCCCCTGTAAGAACTGGAAGGGGCTTTAAGGTGTCCCTGGAGCCTTCTCTTCTCCAGGCTGAACCCTCCCAACTCTCCCAACCCCCTGCCCCAGCAGAGGGGCTCCAGCCCTCCCAGCATCTCAGTGGCCTCCTCTGGCCCCACTCCAACAGGACCATGTCCTTCTGATGGTGGGGAGATGCTTTCCTGGTAGTTCTGCTTGAAGGTCTGCAAACATGAAGGTCTGCAAACTTGAAATCCCCATGACTTCCCCTTTCTGAAACCATGTAGATCTTTGCTTTTGTGGGTCCAAGTCTGATGGCCAAGAATTTGCAGGGTTTGACAATTTCCACATTCCTGCAGTAGAAGGAATGTGATATTTCTGCTCAGTTTGGACAGAAGCACTTGCTGCCCCAGAGGGAAGCTGTTTCCCAAATCTGAGCCACTTCTCCCTGCTTCTTGCAGGAGTCCCTTCTCCACATCAGGCTCCAGGTTTGAGCAGGAAACCAGGCAAAGGAGGCCAGTTTTCTTTGTTGGCAAGACCAAGGATGAAATCTTGGCTCTACAAGCTGAGGTTCAGCATGTTGTGTCCTACCAGGATGGGGAGCTGCTCCTTGATCTGTCCCTGATCACCTCCTGGGGACATGGGCCCTCACTGCAGAAGCAATCTTCTCCCTCAGCTGGTCCCAGGTTGGGTGGTGGCATTTTTGACCCTTGTCTCCCTCAAGACATCGCAGCTGGGCCCATCCTGACCACAGTTCCTAGTAAAGATGGAGCAAAACTCCACATCTCTATCATCACCCAGAGACCCAGAACCAAATATGGGTCTGCAAAATCTCTTCTAATTATCAAAGATGAAACAAACCATCACAGTTTGATGTCAGTGAACTTCAGCTCCTTTGTCCTCCAGAACAGATTGTCTGGTGGAAGCCTGTCACCACTTCCCTGGTTGTCTCCTGCTTGTGGCATTTCTTTCCAGACCTCCAGTTTTAGGGGCACGGGTCAGCTTGGATGGGTCTTTTTTTAGTCTTGGCTGTCTACATGCAGTGACCTCATGACATCTTCTTGGTCAGAACTTGCTAAAATCACCCTGAAAAGTGGGACCTTAGTGGAGGGGTGAGTTTTCATCTCCTATAGGATGCAGAAGAGCAGAGGGGATGTCCCAGGTGTTGCTGATCTTGAAGGTTGTAGCTCCTGGAGCTGCAGGTGGAGGCCATCTTTGCCATCAATCTCATTTGGAGCTTCACTGATAAGAGCTGGTTGCAATGATAATGAAGCCAAGTCTGACTCATCAGCACCTAAATGAGGAGGGATACCACCCACAGCGATCTTACTGCTGATCTGGAGTCCCATCAGCTGGTGGGATGGATTTGAAGTTCTCCGATCCATCTTGGTTGGCTTTGCCTGGCATTTTTGGACCAGGCACGGATTCTGTATCAGCGGAACCTGAGGTTTTAATCAATTTATCTCAAGAGGAGGAGGTGGCAACCTCAGGAAACTCACTTTAAAGATTAAAAGGTGTTAAGTCAGCATGCGTGTTTGAGAGCAGGACAGATCTTGGGTAGGGAAGTGGAGGTGGTTCTGAAGTCTTTGGTTCCTGGAGAAAAGGGGAGTCTCCTTTCAGTTCTGACAGCACCAGGAATTTGCACGTAGTCCTTGAAGGTTCTCCAGGCCATGGTTGGGCAGAGGTGCTACCACCAGAAGAGCTCTTTGCTGTGATGGTCTTTCCCTTGCCTGGCTTTGATCACCACAACTTGCCTGAAGAGACCTTCCTTGAGGTCTCCTCCCAACGTCCATTGCCTTTCTCTTCTGTAAACAGTAGGTATGACCTCTTTCAGCAGCAGAGCTCTTAGTTAGGAAGCTTCCCAAGCATTAATTTCCTTCCATCCAGAGCTTCCGTTGGGGAGAAGAGCCTGGAGCCATGGATCTGGGTACAGCACCTACAGCTGATGCCTTTCTCTTGAGAAGACCCTGGGCGTCGTGGAGGAGGAGGTGCCCTCATTCACGTGCACTGGAGAGGAAAAAGGGATTAAGCCATTCAACACAGCCATAATTTCAGGGCTCAGAAGCCTCATTAAAATTAGCTTTGACAGAAGCTTAATTTCACCGCCTCTTGCCTGAATAAAATTTTTGAGGTCTATCCTATTAAGAAGATTTGTTTCTTTTTGGTTTCTTCTTCTTCTGAAACCAACATCTGATCTGAATTTTCTTAACAAAAGCCTCTTAATGTGTACATGAAGGGGGGGGGGAGTGAGGGTGTTTAATGCTGTTTCGTCGAAAACTGCTCAAAACCAAGTTATTTCTCCAGATGTTTGCTGTTAACGTTCTGATGAGGAGCAAATGTCTAATAATTTGCTCAGCGCCGTCTGTTTTCTGCACCAGCCTGATTTATTTGCACGTTCCCACAGCGAAGGGCTGTTAAGGCATTCTAAAAAAAATAGAAAAGGGGGAAAAAAAAAAGACTTTTTTTGTGTTTTGGAAAAAAGATATTGGAGATATCGGAAAGCGTTGTCCTTCGATAAAGGGTCGTAAGTGGTCGCGTGCCTCCTTGGGAGGTGTTGGAGGATCTCGGTGGGGGTTCTGGGCTGCTGGGCAAGAGTTGAAGCCAAAGGGGATGTGGAGCAAGAATGGGTTTGCTCTTCTGGGAGAAGCTTTAAGCTGGTGATAGTCCAAAAAAACAGCGTGTTAAGACCATCCTCCACCTCCAGGTGCTTTTTTCCACGTTTCTCCAATGAGCACGCGCCCAATAAGCTGTCTCTTGGAGTAGGTTGGTTGCTGTTGGTGCTGAGACCTTCTCTGTCTTCTGGGAGGGAGGGCTCTGCAGGCTCAGATGTAACCGACTGCAAGGTGGTAGATGAAAATGTGGCCAAAAGAGCTTTTCTGGGGCTCGCCACCTCTGCCCACGTTGGCTTTGACCATCTGGGTTGAGCGAGAGCGACGCTTGAGGCATGAGGAACAGCTGCACTTGGAAAGGACCATGGGTGGGACAAAGCTAAGAGATGTTTAGGATCTGTTCAGGTACAAACAAGCAGAGTTTAAGGGAGAGCATGGTGTTTCCAGGGTTTGAAATGAAGGTGGAGACCATGACCATGGAGAGCTTGGTCATCATCTGCCAAACTTTTCATGACTCATGATTCGTGACTCAAAGCTTGATGCGAGGAGGTGGGAGTGGGTCCTAAGGGCAGAACCCAGGCTGGTGGGGACCAGGAGCCCGTCTCTGTGGATGCATTTTTGTAAATCCTAAAGTGAAGGAGACTTTAATTAGGGGCGCGGGCGCGTCACGGTCACCGTTGGTAACTCCTTCTTCACTGTTATTGTATTGCAGTTCGTCGCCTTCCGGAGTGTTTGAGAAAGAATATGACATTTATCGGGATTACAGTGCAGAAGGTCAACTCCTCCACTACAGGTAGCCAAAATTTCCCGCCGGTATGGGGGTTGGGGATCTGCAAGGTGGCTTCGGTGGTGAGGTGGTGGGGGTGTGGGACATCCTGCGTGCTACCAGTTGACCTGTGGGGATGGGGCAGCGAGTAACAGCCTTGTTGTCTTTGTGTTCTTCTGATCTTCCTCCCCATCCCCTTCCTTTCAGTTTCTAGCTTGATGACCACTCTTAAATAAACCTTAAGATGTATTTTGATGGTTCTTTGGAGCCATCATGAATGGTACTTGATGGTTCATCCATCCCCTCTATGCAATTGTCCACGTTTGAGTGGCTCCTACCCATGACCAGAAACTGGAGCAGGACAGGAGGAACACCAGGGCTCTCTGGTGATGGGGTCCCACCTCCGGGTGAGCTCCTGGTCTGGGGGGTTTCATTAGGTTCCACCATCAGGACAGGACCCAACCAGTGCTGCTGATGGACCCCGGTGCCTGCCATTACAGTGGCTTGAATATCTTTCCATACTGGAACCAGTTTCTAGGCTCTTTCCTAGGATTTTTTGCATCAAATATGAGTAGATTTGTGGGGGTATGGATTTCATCCATCATTGTAGCAGGCCCAGCTGATTTGGTTTGCTGTCTCCATAGGGTCCTGGAGGTGGGAAAGCCTCCTGAGAAATGAACCACCTCTTCCAGCCTGTGGGTCCAACAGGCTGGAGTCCATTTGTAAAACAGATATGAGCTTCCTCTTGCTCAGATTAAGATTTCAGGTGGTTCATGGATTCCATGGATTTCTGTTGGTAGAAAATGGTACGGTGTCGTGCTTCTCTTCGTTACAGCTCAAAATGTCCCTCTTGGGGTTTGCACAAGGGGTCCAGGTGTACAAACGCCATCACTTCTACTACTGTGGTTTTTTCCTTGGGCATGGGTAAAGAAACCCACCAGACCTGAGGATGTCTGAGTGGACAATCAGAGGTGGGAGATGATCCAGCTGAGCTCCTGGAACCTGGCCCAGCGCCTCCATCGTCGCTTTCAAAACAAGCTTTTTGCCTTCAAAACCCAAAGTACTGGGACCAGAGATGGATTTTGGTGGGTGCTGAGAAATTGCTCTTGATACAGCCCAGATGGTTCCTCCTCGGTGGCCAAAGAAGGCATCTTAGATGACCCACCTCATCCTACCCCGGAGCATTTGGGAGATGTCCCACTTGGTTATCAGCTGCCGGGATGGAAGTGGTGGGACCTCTCCAAACGGACCATCTCACCCTGACAGGGTCAGATAGGGCTTTTGGTCATCAGAACACCATCCAGATGATGCAGAGCATCATCCAGATCAAATCAGGTGGGACCAGGGAGGATAAACACCTGCAGTGGATGCTTTTACTAATTGTGGTGGCCTGAAGTCTTTCTCTGGACCACCACATTCATCCCAAGTCCTACCTTTAAGACAGCAGGTCTATAGATTGGGGTCATTTTGGGTGGGGTTTGGAGTTGATTCCTACTTGGTTGCTCTGGGCTTTGATAAATACCCCCGTTTTTTGTGGTGTTTTTGTTGGTGTTTTTTTTCTGGAGATGCAGATGAGTTGAAGCACCTCTAGCTCTTGCTCTGCTTTCCACACACGAATGTTCTGCCTCCCCTTCCCCGGCGTGATGTTCTGCTCCGTGATGGCACAGGGTGGCCATCTGGTCCATGATGGCGTGGTTTGCAGCCATCTCCATCCCAGTTCCGAGGGTGGAAAATCACCCCCCCCCGTGTCCCCCCTGTAATTCCCTGCTGCTGCCCTCACCTCCCGGGAGCGTTGGAATTAATTACCCCTTGAGCCAGAGAGAGGGACAAAAACTAAGCTTTCTAGGAGAGGAAATAAATAGGGTTATGGACGTTCTCCTGGAGCATCAGGTGAGCTCAGAGGGACCTACCCGTGGAGGGACCACCTTCTGGGGGGATGGAATTCCCTGGATGTAGGGAGGAGAAGTGAGGAAGAGGGGAAAGGGGAGGTGATGGTGGGTCTGGATCTGCTGGTTGGTTGGGAAATGGGGTTTGGAGGTGCCTCCTCCTCCCCTCAAGTGGGGACACGGAGCGGTGATGGGGACACGGAGCAGTGGCAGCATGTGCTTTCCTGCAGGAGATGCCTCCATCTTCCCAACTGCCCGTAAAAATCCACGGATGGCCCTTGCTGCCCCCTCCTTCTCCCCCCCAATCGAATCCAGCCAGGAAGCCAATTAGCCTCTTTGCTTAATTAGCTGAGAGTGGGCTTCCTTCTGGAAGAAATGGGTTCTCAAGTGCCCTCCTGCCAAGTGAGATGGAGCCTGGGGCGAAGGGGGGAGTTTAACCCTGCGAGTCCCGTTCTGGCACTCGTTAAAGCTGAAATCAAAGCTCGCTTCATCGTGATTCATATTAATGAGGTTAATTTTAAGGGGAAAGTTCCATGGCACGCTCAGAAAATCCCCCCGCCTAAAGACATCTTGTTTTTGGCTTCTCCAAAGCTTCGCTGGTGGCTCTTCCTTGGATGGGTCAAGGCTGGGCAGGTCCCAGAGTGTGGAAAGGACGTTGCTGGGGGAATGGTGGTGGGCATCTGGAAGCCCAGGGTGGGTGTCTATCTCTGGATGGCTCGGAGGGATGCACATGTTGTCCCTCATGTAAATGGGAAGACCGTTGAGGTACCTTCACCAAGACCTGGGTGGTGGGACCACAGTGCAGACACTTTTTTCTGATGCTCTAGGACAGGGTTTTTGGGAAAGGCTGGTGCTCTAGCACCCTTGGCCAGGTGGCCCTCAGCCATCTCTCATCTTCCCCCGTGCTTCCCACGGGCTCATGCCAGCACTGAGGTGGCAATTGCAAAATGGGCTGGCACCCACCCAGAGCTTTAAAGTCTCCTTGGTGCAGGCTGAGCCCTCAAGCATTTCCACTGGAGCAACGCTGCCTCAGATCCTCCAGATCCAACCCTGAGAACCAACCACTTCCCAACAAAGCTCGTGACCCTGGAGGCTTCACAGTCGGGTGGGTGAACACATCTGCAGCCCAACAGCCTTCTCTGGTCCTTCCAACCCTCTCCTCCTCACCAAGTCTTGCCTTAGTCCCACAGGTTTTTCCCAAAGCTGTGATAAGTGCATGTTGCCTTGTTTGAAGGCCAAGACAAGAGGTGGACAGACAGCATGGGACAGAGGATGGAGTTACACAGGGCATCTGTAGATCTCTGGTGGCTGAGGAAGCTTGGTGAGACCTAAGCCATGGCTTGCTCCCTTCTGGACATGTGTCCACTCGCTTCCATCACCTCTCTCTTCTGGCCAGGAAAGGGAGAAGTTGGAGGACTTAGACATGTTTGGACAAAGTGTGGGAGCAGGGTGGCTTTTGAGGGGACAACTGTCCTCACATGAGGGCTGGGTACAAGCAGATGGAGGGGCAAGAGATTGGCTGATGGGGAAGAGGTCCTGTGGGTCCTCATCCACCCATGGCAGTGCCATCCCCACGTGCAGCTCCAGGAGCATCTTGAGGAGCAGGCAAGGATTTTTCCACTTCCTTGATGGCGCTGGCTCCGTGCTCCCGGCCAACAATTGCTACGAGAGATTTTCTAATATAATGAAGATTAGTGGGTGTCATTAAGAGGATGACGTCTTGCTCCGTCTGTCTGGAAGGCATTTGTAGGAAAGCCCTCGCAGCCAAATCCCATGGAGACAGGCAATTACCGTTACGGTTCTTAACCCTTTCCTCTTCGTTCCTTCTGGTTTGTGGTCCCCGGAGCCCAGTTGCTAAACGTCCTCGTTTTTCATCCTACAGTTCTGAGAGAGTTCTGAGAGGGTTGAACTCTTTGCTAATCCATTGTCTTTTGTAAAGTCTGTTTGTGGGACAAATCCCAGGTCTCTCTCATCATCCCGTGCTTGTGTTGGTCAATCAATGGGTCAAGGTTTCAAGGTCGGTCTTCAGATCCGAGACTTTCAACTTGCTCCTCTGTATTTGTCTTCTTTCCCAGCTCCTGTGCACAGGTCACTCCTCCTGTGACCCTCTTTGTTCCATACTACTGACCGGGTGCACGCTGTGGACCACGTGCAGGTGGTCAGGGCTTTGTGGCCACCAAGAAGATGCTGAAGCTTCACGGTGGAGGGAAATCTATCATGACAGACATGGAGCACAGCAGCAAAGCACTAATGATTTTTCTTCTCCCCTTCTGCTCCTTGGGAAAAAGGAGATTCATTATTTGGGGACTTGACAAGAGCAGAAGACCTGGAGCCAAAAAGGTGCCCTGGTTTCTGCTGTAGGTTCTTGTGCTTGAGGAGAAGTTGAGAAATCTGTTCATTTGTGTATGAACACTCTCCAGCAATTTGGAATCCTTACAGTTTGCTCTGATCTGTAACTCTTAGGCCAGAGGTGAAAGCAGAGGTGATCAGTGGACTGTTCTCCAGCTGTGGACAGATTGGAGTGTCCAACCCGTGATCAGGAAGGAGTGGACCCTCTTTCTTCTGGGAGCATGTTGGGAGAGCGGGATAGCAACTGCTTCATCTTCCCTGTAATGCTCTTGATGTGATCTTCCTCAATTTGTCCCTGGACCTTCCCAGCCAGGAGAGTTTAAGGAGGTCTTTGATCTTCTCATGGTTTCCAGCATCTCATGGTCAACAGGAGTCACTTAATAACTGGCTGTCTAACAAAGGCAAGTATAGAAATGAGGAGAAAGTTGAGATTGGCTTCCAAAAGATCTAGCACCATCTGTCTGAGAGCTTCATGGGGTCCCGTGTGGCCCAGCAGGTACCTGAAGTTTAAGAGTTGGTTGTGTGTCTGTCCTGGGCGACCTCTGTTTTGAACCATGACTGCACTTTCTCTCTAAGATTCTCTTCATCTCTTGGTTCTCTCAGGGGTCGTGTGCTCCAGATGTTCTTGGATTCATTGCCCAGCCATGGGAGTGTTCAATGTCCAACTCTTGCACTGGCCACGTTCAGCTCAGAATGTGGGCACAGACTGCGGTTGTTGGCGCCGTAGTTGCCTTCATGTGGATGTTAAGAAGGGGTTTAATTTGTGCTCTTGGCAAAGGTGTTACGTGAAACCGGATCCCAATTTCAGGAGACTTGTAGGAGCTTGGAAGACACCGGCAAGAGAGGTGAGGATCCACCACACCAGACTTTGAACGTGGCTCCTTCCATCTGGCCATGCAGTGGGTATGTGAGAAAAAATACATCCGTGACACTGTGGGGATGAAGGTCTCCAACCCTTTCTGGTTACAACCTCGGAATTCATCCAAGCTTCCTGATAAAGTCCATACCCGGAGCCATCCTGGGGACGGGAACTCACCATCTCCAGGCTGAGATGTCAATTTTGGTGTCAATTTTAGCCAAGGCGGCTGCGAGGCCACATTTCTCTTTCCAACGATGACAAAGATGCATCTCAAGTGTCCCGACAGACATTTGCTGGCCCAGGGGACACCTGCCCAGCAGAAGCGGCCATGGTGGCCCTCCCAGCTGTCCCGCGCGGGGACACATGCCACCGCCAGCTGCTGGGTTTATCCCCCCGCCTCCTTCTGCTCATCTTTCACGACCCTGAGTTAAGACCAAGAGCTTAAGGCCTCTTTGTAAATAAATGTGCCCGTTTCTGATATTTAAAGGTAAATCTGTTGCCTTTAGAAGTAATGAGGAGGCACCGACCTAATACCACTGATTCCCTGGAGAACCAGGAGATTAAAATCCCAAATTTTGGAGCAAAATTGAAAAGAGGTTTGGAGGGTTCATCACTGTGCTCAGATATACCACTGTGGTGGGATCTCTGCCCCCCAAATCCAAGTCTCCATGGGGTAGAAGGGAGGTAAACTCAGTGTCTTCTCCCCTTGCAGCTAAAGCTTGAAATCCATCTGTCTGATGGCTTCGTTTTTGAGGAGCTGGAGTGTCCTTCTGGAATGTAACTGGGAGACCAGACCGTGGAGCTGGGAGCAGTTTCCTCCACGCTTTGTCAGAACCTTGTGTTTTTCCAAGCTCAGCCAAACACCACTTGCTTTGAAAGGTCAACCACCATCCTCATCCTCAGCGTGAGCCGGGTCTTTTATCCCAAATGCTCATGTGTAGTGCCCAAGCGGTGGGTCTGTAGTGTCCTTCCAAGCTGAGAACAACCCTTCCTGCTGGAGGGTTTCCAGCAAACAGCTGAGCTCCAGTTTCAAGGACCTGTAGTGTCTCTCTAAGCCAAGGGTTGTCCCTTTAAGCCAAGAATAACCCTTCCTGCTGGAGGGCTTCCAGCAAACAGCCGAGCTTCAGCTTCCAGGACCTGTTCTTCAAAGCCAACCTGCTGCTGATGGCAATATCTGGTGGCTGGCACACAAACCGGGGTAGCAGGTCTAGCTTGGCTCCGTGGCCAAAAGCTCTTCTCTAAGAGAAGAAGCTGCTCAATCGGCCGTGGTAGCAATCAGCAGCTTCAAAGCCACCCATCTTCTCCTGGGATTGGTCTCCGTGGGTGGAGGTGAGCCTTGGGGAGGAACGGTCTGGCACGTTGCCCCCATGGCCCGGCATCTGGGCTTGGAGATTGGTCTTGTAGTCCTTGGTAGGTGGCCCGTCATGTCTTGGAGCCTGGCTCAAAGACACAAGGGAGGTTCTTCTGGTGGGGGAGAGCTTGGGGAAGGTGGCACCAAGCTGAAGATCTGGGGGTGTTGGGAGCAGGGATGAATGATTCAAGGTTGGAAATACCAAGAGGATGAAGAGCTTTAGCTTGGAGAGCAATGAGGAGAAGGATGTGAAATCTGCTGGTGTTGGGCAAGAACTAAAAAATCCCCGTGGTAGGAACTTGGTGTCGTGCTTTCGGAGACAAAGGAAGCGGGTCCCCTATTGATCTGCTATTTAAGGAAATGTCACTTCTGGTCTCTTTGTGCTTTGCAGTTAATTCCGTTTAATGATCAAGGCTTCTCTGTGCTCCCTTCTCCGCCTCCCTCCCTCTCCAGAAACAGAAAAATCTCGTCGCGTTTCAGTGACATTTGGGGTTTCAGAAAACAGGCTATTTTGGGTGATTGGTTTAATGGTACATCTGAGGTGGGGAGAGCAGCCCTGACTGACAGCAGAGGAAGGACACGGAGCTGTTGGATGGGGCCAGAGGAGGCCACCAAGATGCTGGGAGGGCTGGAGCCCCTCTGCTGGGAGGGG
>BJBW01010898.1:0-31410 GCA_004320125.1 Scolopax mira
AAGCCGGCTGTCCACTAACACTCCCAGGTCCTTTTCTGTATTTCATGAAAGTATTTCATTAAATACTAACCAGTTGGGAAAAAGATAGTTCAGCTGGGTTAGCATAAAACAAGTTGCTTTCCTCTTTGGATGAAAAATGAGTTATGCAGAATGGCAAGTCTATAAAAAGCTATTGGAACTTGTAAATTTGAAAATCCTACATTTAATCTAAACGGTCAGACAACCAGATGGTTCTTTGATTATACAAGTATTTTTTGATAGAATTCCACAACTATACACATTCTTGGAGATATCTTTAAAATTTATTTCTACTGGTGTTTTGCATTTGACTTTGTAATTACAGGTATCTTTCTAAAATATTTCTGTGTTATTTTGTATTATTTTCTATCTCAGTTAAAATTATTTATTGGTGCTCTTTGTAAATATTTTTCCTTTCTTCTTTACCTTGTTCTGAATCATTTAATTTCTTTAAATAATCTGTTCAAATACTGTAATATAACTGCTAGCATGGTAAATTTAAATTAGAGAGAAAATATCTCAATCCATGCCTAGAGGGCTGAAAAAATTTTTAATCACAATTTTGCATCAAACATGAATTTGCTTCCCATAATTATTTTGATTTTTCTCATTAGTTCTCATGTGTGCTACCAGCAGCTACCTGAGGGATATTCAAACTCATGAATCAATTTCCCATTGGTATCAGGTATGAACACAATGTTTTGCAGCTCTATAAAAAAGAAAATTAATTTTCAGTGTGTGTGTTCATATGTGTGTGTGAAAATATATAACTTTTATTTGTGAAAAAAATTTATTATTCTTTATAAAAGAGATAATAACTACACTTCCAGTTCCTATGATTGATCCTGTTTACATAGCAAACCTTGTCAGCTCTAAGGAATACTCACAGCAGAAGTAATGTTTGGTTTCCTTTGTCCAAGGATGGAATACTCCCAGTTCACCTGGAACAGATACCTCCTCTCACATATGCACACATCTCTATTGAGTATTTTCAAATCACAGTGTTCTTCCCGAATGTACCAAATTGAAGCACATATTTCATTATTTCAGTAGAAAACTTCCAGATGCAATGTCCTATTTCTATTTTGTATTTTGCCCCAAAAATGTGTTGTACTTTCCTTAAACTTACCCTAATAAATCAGTCATCTGAACATTACAAAATAATCATGCAGGTTATTATTAATTCTGTAATACTTTATCTCAAATAGTTACAATTGGGTAAATATTTATAACCTTAAATTGATTGAAAGTGTAGAGCAATATTAATAAAAATGTGACTAAATGGACCATCTGGTTGGTTTTTTTTTTATTTTACACTCAACTTCGGTAACATACTGGTTTTTTACATAAGAAATATGTGAAATAAGCAAAATTCCTTTGAGCAACTGCAGCATGCATATCTCTGCCTTTTAAAATAAGTTGTCAAGTCTTTTTAAGCTTTAAGCTTAAGTCTCTTTAAGTTTTTGCTTGGCAAAAGACAAATAGGATCTACATGTTTTTAGTTTATTTTCCTTTGTGATGCCTTCTGGAAATAGCTTCAATTTGTCTACATGTAACCTAAACCAGATGGCTGTGAAAATGACGTAAATCAAGTAGAAAGATGTGAATTGCAGGTTTCACCAGCAAACTGTATCAATCACAAAGACATTGTCATTTTTTTACTTTAACAGCCTATGTCCATTTGGGATTTTTTTCCAAACAGATTTCAATTAGATCGTTACTCCACTGGAGACTACACACATTGAGACAGGAGGGCAGACTGACCCCATCCAGTGTTATTCCCTCTCCTGCCAAAAAGAAGTAAAAAAAAAAATTATCCTTTCCTTTTCTGATTTGGAGCAACAGGGCTCCATTTTTGGTCTCCTTCTCACAGTTCTTGTGGCCAGAGCTCTTCCTGCTGTTTCAATCTATTTCAGCGACTGATTTTGGGGTTTGAGGAGAAACAGGCTGAATCCTGTTTGTATGCAGCAAAGAGAGTATAATTCTGACATCATTGGTACATATTCTGATAGTGTAAATGTGTTACTCTTTATTATCATCTAAACTCATTCTGGTTTTTTTCTCTGTGCTGCTGTTCAAGTCTTGTCGAAAGAATTTTACTGCTAACCTCTGCCAGTCCAACATAAATTTTGGTATGTGTTCTGCTATTTCCTCATGACATGTATGATAAAGGTCTCCTCAACAGCAGTAAAGCTACTCACTAGCTCACTAAGAACATAAGATATGTGAAGCCACTAGTGGTAATACCTGGCTGAATTGTTACAGCTTGCATATGAACTGCTAAAAGCAAGATACTATTATGAAATCTGAAGGAAACCAAAATGACTCCTGAACTCAAGAGTTGGGTAAAAGACAAAGCACAGTGTATACTGAACAAGATCGTGGATATAATCTCATCCACAGATATCTAAACTGAATCATGTATATGACAAAAAGATGCATGTTTCTCCACTTTTGAAAGCTGGATTTTGAGTTGTATGTGTTGAGACAAGACAAGACACATTATTTTCTCTTCTTGTCAGAGAAGAGAAACAAATAAATGTCAGGTACAAAATGAATATAAATCATATGTTACCTGTACTTGAGGCATTGAGATATGGAATTTCACTTATATAGAGATGTGAGATACCAAGATATGAATGAACTAGGAAGGTGGAATCCACTTTTTCCCATCACTATATTTTACTTCTAAAATATTTTATAAGGTAGTGCTTCTAAATTTTAAACATATTGGTTCTTCTGAATCAGCCAAAAAGGGATTTTTTCATGTACAGAAAAAAAAAAAAAAAAACACCAGAAAAAAAAAGCAGGCAGTGGGTCTTGTAGCTAAGGTGTAATACAAAAGTGAGCTTCAGGAATTGTTTTATTAATTTGTTCTTAAGTGGCCTGCATATTCAGGCAATAAAATTAGATTTGAGTCAGTATTATAGATACAGTTGATTTATTGGCTGTTCTGACTGACAACATAAGTCTAATTTCATGACTGAGGTATTTTTGTATTTTAAGGGCAGAAGGCTTAATAATGAAATGTGTTGTGTCACCAATGTCAGTAAATGCTTATTATAATCTTTGAGATGTGTGATCGTTTGACTGTCTTTAAATTAATAACATGTTTGTCAGCTTGATGGACCCTCAATTAACATAAGAGATTCACTGAATTTTTCTCCTTTTGAGGTAAATTAAGATATCTTAATTAAGAAGGAAACTTGGTATTGTTAATGTCAAATAATTTGAAAATCTGATATCTTCAGATATTCAGAGTCAGTTTAAGACTCATGTGTCCTTCATGGCAGAAAATGAGTGCAAATTGAATTTCTGCCCCTGTGAGTCTTTTTGTAGACACAGATAAGTAAGAGGGGAAATCTCATGTAGAAGTACACAGATACAAGCACACACGTGTATGTGCACAGCCATTCAACATGGCATCCCACTTTAAGAAAATCTTTCATTTGACCTAAATGTATAAAGTTACATCTGCACATGAAATGATGATGCACTATTTGTTTTTTAGGGCAAATTTGAGGAGATGAAATGTTCATTAAGGAAGTGAAAAGGCTGCAAGCCATAAGTAAGCACCAAAAATGAATCCCTTAAACTTGTTTATGTTGTATGCCACATACACAAGAACATATCTTTATACTTTTATATTTTAGATTTTTATTTTATTTTGTTTTATTTTATTTTATCTTTTATTTTAGCAAACAAGGAGAACATATAATCTTTTCGTTATTACTTCTCACTGCTGATTTAGATGGTTTTGTCCCAATGTACATACATATGTAATAACATCAACATCCACATAATTTCTGCATATGACACAGACAGGAATTCTGGATGTGTTTGTGATAATAGTTTTTTTCAATGTGCAGTAATACAAAGAATTTGATCTGTATTTGGATTTTGCTCTCATTCAAAAATATCTAGGAGATGTTGGTGCTATTACCTAGAATGTGGATGGCTCCTTGCTGCAAGATAATTATGCACACAACCCCTTACAGACGATTCCCAGCTCCCACAACCACACCCAAATAAACAGCCTAGGCTTAAATGAGGCTTTTGTTGGTGAGAAGGAGATGATTGAAACATTTCAAACTTTCTCTGGTATTAGTTACTGAGGAATCAGGGCAGTTGGGACTATGTTCTAGCCTGTCTATGGTCTATGGGGTGGTGGCTCAAATAAGGTCATCCATCCACTGACTTGATTAAAAATTAATCTTTTTTTTAATACTGAGTGGCAAAAAAATACTCTTAAAGTCACAAGTCCCAAAATATGAGGCATTCTAAATAAGGTATTAATAGGAGGTTATTTGTGGGCAATGAAATTTCACTGAACTCTTCAAGGAGATAAGAAAGCCTTTCACCATAATCACCCCAATAAATACTACTTTCACTACCAAAACTGGCTTTTCCCATTTAAAATTAGACATGCAAGATGAGTTAGCTGAAGGATCTGCTAAAATCTGCTTGTACTTGTTATTTTGACAGGCCTTGCACTTCTCTCTTATCCAAGCAGAAAAACAACTACCTGTTCTGCAGAGTTAATCAAATATTGCATGCAGATACTCCATAAACTCTTTATACTATATAAAAAAATGACCTCTTATTGATATAGCAATGTTTAGGAAAAAAAAGTGAGTAGAATGTATAGAAATATTCAACTTGACAGACAAGAATCTTTCAGAGCTCAGAGATCTCACTGTCCTATTTTAAACAGATAGATAGACAGATAGATAGATAGATAAATGTCTTCTGACACCCCAATTTGTCTGATTTTTTGCTTGCTTGTTCAAGAAAAAGTCCTCTGCCCCCAAGAAAACATCTAAAACAATTTTTTTGTTGTTTTTCCTTTTCTGATGATGTGGTACTGATACGGCATGGAGTGCTGAAGTCAAAAATATTATTTGCTGCCATGCTTCCTGTGGAAGGAGTAGCAAGACAGCATGTGGCTGGAGGAGGTAAGAAAATAATTTTGTAATGTCATCCACTCCAGTTCAGACTATCACACATCCATGTCAAATGTATTTGGTCTGCTAAATGCATTTATTTCTAAACATGCACTTTTTCCAAACATATACCTCCTATGTCTGAAAACGTAGCTTACAATTATTTGTCTTAACTGAAGCAGATAAGTCATACCTAGATGTATTTATGTATTTATTACACAGTTATCTAAGTTTACTACAGCATTAACTTTAGCATCTTATACGTCACTGCTCAGGAGATCATTTGAAAATTTAGTGGATATGATTGTTGGATGTAAAGAATACTGAACAGCAATTATCCTGTAGAAGTGATGCATGTATTTACTTAATGATAAGGAAAGGCAGCTATAAAACATACCTATCTCCTACTTTAATTTTCATTTTCATTGAAAATTTCCCCTTATATTCAGAGAAAACCAAGCTTTTTAAAGTTGTGACAGAAAGAAGATAAAAAAAAATTAAGAACTAAATGATAAAAAATATACTTCATCATGCATATGCATTCTATTGAAGAAATATTGTTAGTCTAAACACATTTTATCAATGTAAATTCTCATAGGAAAGGTATAGCATACAAAATTTTATATTCAATACAGACTACAGTGAAACCAAGTGCCACACTATCTGCAAACATAGAATTACAATGACCATTAAACAGTCATGACAAAGCATAAACCAGAAAAAAAGTTAATGGAAGGTTATTTTCTTGAGGGTCCTCAGGCAAACCCTTAGGTCCAGTTAAAGGCTCTGGGCTTTGAATGGATAAGGCATTTCCTGCGCAGCCAATGTGCCTGCTGTGGTTTACCCTGCCCCAGAGGAGGCTTATGGGGAAAGGTAGCAGGCAGTCATTAGAAAGAGTAATGAAGCTAACATCACCTTTCCTGCACTTTATTAGTATATTGGAGGTGATTACTTGCAGAAAAGACTCACGTAGATTTTTTACTAAATCCTCTGGTCTTCCTGTTGTCATCTCTCTCCAGTTTTATTATGTTTCAGAAAGTAAAAACAAAGCAAAATTCCATAATGTGTTCTCAAATTCTTTCAAAATGCTGAAAATCTTTGTCATCTAGCAATTTGAAGAGTAGTTACTTATATTTACTATACTAACGTTCTTAAGTAGACCTACAGAGACCACTTTTTTGTGGAGAGGTTACAGCCAACAAATTTGAGCACCAACTGCTAGTTTTCCACAAAACCTCACTGTTCTGAGACTTTCAGAGTCCCTTGATCTCACCTATAAACTTCCTACTGCTGCTATGCTGTAATTTCCCATAGATCTGCAGAAACACCAGCAGCATACGTGAAAGAAGACAATATGCTTTGGAAAGATTCCCAGCAGATCATTCACTCTCACTTAGTGGCATTCCGACCTCACAAAAGGACATGAAAATGTAATGTGGAATGGCTGCACTTTCATTTTATAACCTGAGGGTTTGTGTAATAATTTAACAGCAGGTTGCTGGAGCTATTTGCTTACTTGCAGATGGACAGACAGTTAATCGTCACTTTTTCCTCTTCATCTTGCTCTATTTATTTCAGTTGATTTCTCTCAGATAGTCACCTTACATTAAGGTGATTAGATCCTCTAGTCATTGCTCAGCGAAAACTCATATCAACTTTGACATGCTCATTTAGCACTCCCATACTGAAATTCAATTTAAGAAAAATACATATGTACAAGCATAAATGTTTTAGATGCATTTCTTCCTAACTTGACAAAATAATTCTGCTCACAATTGGCTTCAGTGGGACTACATATAGAATGATGTACTATTGGCAACAGATGCAGGTTCAGTGTATTTAAGAGCTTCTACATCACCTCAGTAAGCTGTCATTATGTAGTAACTTATTTTATTTAATGGGTGCAGACTGGTGTGTGTGATGTCTGTTGTTGTCTGTCAAAGACACTCTGCAATCCATATATCTCTCAGCTTGTCTGTTAGAATGTTGTGGATTAAAATTCTTATATTTCATCTCCAAAATAAATTTAATGAAAATTATACAAAACAATATCCAAAAATGTATATCAATTAATTTAATAAGTTTCAAAACAAATGACTCATTTTGGGTTTTGAAAAAGACATGACTATAGGGGAAAAAAAAAGCATTTTTGTGAATCTTCAAAATGCTGTAAATTATTCTGCACTGAAATTCTGCACTCCAGAATTGCAATTGCAGTGAGAAATCTCTTAGGTTCTTCTAGACAATAGTGGCCTTCAGTGCATAGACTGACCACTGCAATACTTAAAATTTGCATCATTGCTCTACTATTATCAAAAAAATCTATTCACCCATTTGATAGTGAGTTTCTTGACCTTGCTTCAGAGCAGGCTAACTAATACATCATATTTACAGCAATTTGTCTGGTATCTGAGATCTTAGATAATCCTACTTTTAAAAAGTAAATTAATGTGATTACCTACTAACTTCTCTATTCCCAACCCTCTTTAGAATTTCACGTCAGAAAGTGGGCTGGGCTCTCTAACAGTGCTCCATCTAGCAATTTTGCTCTAACTATCTAGCAATTTTGAAGAAACTGAAGGACAAAAGATAAAGTTATATTACACTTTTTAAAATCTATGCAGGGAAGAAAATTGAGAATTAGAAAATTGAGGACTTACTTCATTTTATACTTGCATTTCTTATGGTCTGTTACTAAGGGACATGAGAAAAGAAAAACCAGAACTAATTGGTAGAATTAAAAGTTTATGTATTTCATAATCCCTACCACAGGTAACAAGCTAAAACCTGTTGATTTGAACCTCAGAAGAAGGCCAATTTGTGATATTTATATCACTGCACAGAGAAAACTTCTAACAGTCACCTTTCTCCCAGAATTCCTGGAATGACCAAACAGAACGTAATTATGAATGTTTCTTTCCTGATCTATAAATTGGATTAGGAATTATTGGAAAGATATCTTTTCTTTTTCTGATAGAGGAAAAAAGGGCTTTACCATGGTTAAAAAAGAAAAAAGGTGTTACTCGAGAAAGACGGTGTAGCTGCTGCTGTAGTCAGTTTTGCAGCTTTGCAAAAAACTTATCTATGTTGCAAGACTAAATGAGAAGATCAGAACTTCTGACATTGTCATCATAGCAGCTACAAGAACACAAAGTTTTGCTCATTTTTGTCTTGTTTTCCTGTGTCCATTATAGTCTGTATTGGAACTGCTGCCTTGAGAGCAGTCAATCATCGTTTTCCCAGGGCATTGTCATACACACAACAGCCAAGTACACTGACAACAGTACTGAAGTTAATTTAGTTTCAGTCAATTTAGGAATGTTGCCACACTAGATTAGATCATTTATCCATTTAATCTGGCAGCATGCTTCTAGCAATGGGTAATGTCTGTTGTAAAAGAATGTTTTCAAGCTGCAAAAAGCCAAGTACGAATTACCACATTCACAAGAGAAACAATTCTTTCATTAACAGTACGATGACTACCCTCTGTCTAAAACAATGAGATTTTAATATCTTTGGCACAAACTCCCTGGTTCTTCATCAACGAAAACTAACTTATAATTAGTGCTTGACCTAACAACCAGCCAAAATAAATTGCATTGTTTGAAAGTATGAAAGTAAAACTTGTGCTAATAGCAGAAACTTCCTTAGTCACTAATCTAATTTCTGAGATGGATGAACTGGCATCTACTATGCTTTTAGTATCCTATAAGTCAGAAAAAGCAAATGTGAAATTATACTAGTTAGATTTGAAAAGGTTTGTAAAAAAGAATGCCCTTTGATGCATAGAATTTATTCCCATGAGTAAAGAAAACTTCATATTTAACATGTTTGAAGGAAAACATGTATTATTCTAGGTTAGGTATAAAATGAAATATGGTTGCCAGATTTTTATTGAAAACAGACAGAACTAGCCTTTGATCTGTGCAGTCACTACTGCTACTATAATTGAAGATAAGCAGTTATCAACAAAAGCCTTCTGCCATGAGACACCCTTTTAATTTCCACCTCTATCCTTCCCATCACCTGCTTTTGACATTCCTTTTTCTGCTTCTCAGCTTATGTAGTGAAACAGATGGACAACTGAAGAATAAAACAGAAATATGGGTGACATTCTTTTCCACGAAGTGACTTCACCTGCAATATCAAAGAGTCAGAAGTTGGTGGGTTCAGAAAAACTGAAATACTATGCTGTATGTCTTTCTATAGGGAATACAGGGTTTGAACTTGCAATACATAAAAAACCCCATATTGTATGGGATGGCTGGAAACTCCAATGGAAAGACAATCCAGAGAGGATGTTGTAAGGTAGGTCTTAGTTGGGTAAAATTAGTAATCCTACAGACAAATCTTGAATTTCAGAATCGAGATTTTTTTACAGTTTTGCAGCCCTATACTAGCTGGATAGCGAATAGACAATATTGAAAGGAAAAAATTGTTTTCCAAATCCTATCACGGTGTGTATATTTCTAAGTTATCATTAAAGCACAGTTAACTTACACAATAAAAATTATATATTGAAAAACACTAAAAATGTTGTCACATATTTTCTGGCCAAAATAAACCAGAAGATGCTTCCTAAACTTTGTATTAGCACCTAATAACCATTAAACTACAGTAGGTTTTTTTATACTATTGAGGATAGGCCATCTTAGTTAATCTATGCCCAAAATATTCTTATAAAAATATTGTCCAAGTTCTAAAATCACCTTCTTTGTGAATTTGCATACAAGCATTGAAATGCCTGTAGCAATGGATAAAATTTGGGAAGAACATCTCGAGTGCATTGTACATCTGTAGCAGTTCCTATCAACTTTTTAAGATTACAGAGATATAAATTAAAATTACAGGATAGATATGGCTTTATCTGATAGATTAGTTTTATTATAATGGTCTTAAAGACATACTATGAGCTTCTCTCTGCACAGTTATCAATATATGCCAAATCTCTCTTTGACTTTCTTGTATTCATTTCTAGTTATCTTTCTCCTTGCTAAAGTGCTGCCTCATGTTTCTCATGCATTTAGGGAGTTAATCTTTACTGTTTCCAGTTATTTTCCAGTGAAGTACAGTACTTGAACTATGTACACAATCACAACACTCATTTATTTTAAAGGATTTTACTAGTACAAACTGTAAACTTTTGAACTCAGTTGTTGATTATTTGGAAATTCTGTACAGAGGTAATTTAGCTTTATAAAAAGCTAACAGCAGTGTTTGAATAGTAAAGAGTTCCTGTAATAGGCTGACCAGTTAGTTCTGATATCAAAAATTGTGTGGAAAACTAGGATGTCAGACCCACAGTTTAACAAGCAATGTGCTGTCTGCTATTTTCTTTCTTTTCAGTTCTACTTATACTTTCCACTTCTTTTTGTAATACTTTTCTGACAGACAGTTTACTTCGCATTTCTATGCTTGCCCAAGTCAGAATGACACTTTTTGGTAAACTGGTGATTTAAACTCCATTATTATTCTGCATTAAACTGCTGCAGAATGCCAGTCAGGCATTATGATTTTTTTCTGTCCAGCTGTGTTGAACTACAAGTAGATATGAAGTAATTGACCTTATTGTTCACTGAATTGTACAATGCTTTGCTGCCTACTGTTTTATGCCACTTACTTCACTTCATGTATCTTCACAAGTCATGACCTTTATGGTGGGTATCACTCTCCAACATGGACAAAAAGCAGTTTTACAAAAGTAAAACATTAACCATGATCAGCACAACATTTTGGCAACAGAGAGGCCAAGTAAACCTGCAGTACTAAGATTAGAGATTCTAAACCAGATTTTTCCAACAGGGGCAAAAAAAAAAAAAAAGACTTGATTTTATGAAAATAAACACTTGAAATCTTCAGTGGACATGTTAATCCTTCCTATTCTCTCAGAAAAACATGGTGTTTTCTTTTTATATTTGGGAAAAATAGGTACTGAATGTACTACTCAGAATAATAAGAAGAAAGAAAAAAAAAGTGGCAGAAGTCCAGTTGGCTAAATTCTATAGAATTACCACAGGATTTAACTTAGCCTTAGAGAACTGCTAATCCCTTGCAACAGTAAACTGTTAAAAATATAAATCCATGGTTTATTAAATAAAGCCAACCACTTACACATATATTTTATGAGGGAACAATTCTAGGAGGTAGAATGGAAACGTGTCTATTCCTCTTTAATTTCCTGACTGCTGCAATATGGCACAAGATATCAGCAATAATCTTTCTGAAGATACAAGTGCAATGTTTAAAACATATTTGAAACACACTTTGCATTAAGAGTATCTGTACAACTCAGCAGATGTGAAAGAGAGGAGCAAGAAAAATATAAACACCAAGGTGAGAGAAGAGATAGGAGCGAACGTGCTCCAGGCACAGCAGCACAAATTCCTCTGCGCAGCCTGTGGAGAAGATCATACCAGAGTAAGTGGATGACACCAAACTGGGAGGGGTGGCTGAGGTACCAGAGGGTACCAGAGGCTTGTGCTGCCATCCAGAGGGACCTCAACAAACTGACAATGGCTGACAGGAACCTCATGAAGTTCAACAAGGGGAAGTAAAAGTCCTGCACCTGGAGAAGAACAACTTCATGCATCATCAGTACATATAGGGACCTGATTGGCTGGAAAAGAGTTTGGTGGAAAAGAACCTGAAGGTCCTGGTGGATACCAAGTTGACCATGATCCAGTAATGTGCCCATGTGTCAAAGACAATTAATTATATCCTGGGCTGGGCTGCATTAGGCAAAATATTACCAACAAGCTGAGGGAAGTTATTCTTCCCACACCAGTGAGGCCATACCTGGAGTACTGTGTCCCATTATAGAATAAAATTAATTAGACTAGACTACACTAAACTAGAGGGGAACAGAACATTTTAGTTGAAAGGGACCAACAATGACCACCTAGTCCAAATGCCTGATGAATTCAAGGCTGACTAAAAGTTGAAGCATACTATTTAAAGGCTTTGTTCAAATGCCTCTTAAACACTGACAAGTTGGGGGCATTGACCACCTTTAGGAAGCCTATTCCAGTGTTTGATCAATAAATGCTTCCTAATATCCACTCTTAACCCCCAGTGGCACAACTTTGAACCATACCATGCTCTATTACTGGACACAAGGGAGAAGAGATCAGCACGTCCTTCTCTACTTACCCTCTCTGGAAGGGTGTAGAGAGCAATAAGGTCACCCCTCAGTCTCTTTTTCTCCAAACTAGACAAGGTCAAAGTCCTTAGACATTGCTCATAGAACATTCCTTACAGCCATTTCAACGGCTTTGTTGCCATCCTCCGGACACATTTAAATATCTCAACACCCTTCTTAAATTGTTGGGAGGAGAACTGCACACAATACTCAAGGTGAGGCCACACCAATGCTGAATACAGTGGAATAATCACCTCTCTTGACTGGCTGTTTATACTGTGTTGGATACACCCAGAATGCAGCTTGCCCCCTGGGCTGCCAGGGCACACTGCTGGCCCCTGTTCAGCCTGCTGTCAGATCAATCCCTTTATTCAGGGCCACTTCTTTATCCACCACACTGTGAACCCACTCATCTGACAGTTGTACAACATGTCCAGAAGGATGCTGTGACGGACAGTGTCAAAAGTCTTACAGTTTTGTGCTCTTCAGTACAAGAGAGATATAGACATACGGGAAAGAGTCCAACAAAGGGCCATGAAGGGGACTAAGGGTCTGGAGTACTTCTTTTAGGAAAAGCTGAGAGAGCTAGAACTGTTCAGCCTAGAGACAAGAAAGCTCTATTTATAATGTATATAAATAGCTGAAGGGAGGGTGCAGAATGGACAGAGCCAAGCTTTTTTTGAGTTGTAACAAATAACAGGACAGAGGAAATTGGTAAGTACTTGGTAAGACATCCTTCTGTCTTTGTCTCAATCCACAAGCTTTTTAATCTTGTTTTCTCCCCCTGTCATTCTGAAGAGTTGGGGTGAGAGAACAGTGAGATGGGCATCTAGCATCCAGCCAAGATCAATCTACCACATTCTTCTCTACCAATCACAGTAGCTAAATAGTCTGAAGGACATCACTGACCAACCCCACAGCAGACTCCACACTGTTAGGAGAAAAAAAGTGAGAACAAGCTGCTCTTTATTTTAACTGTAACTGTTTTCTGCAGCCAGATGAAAAGATACCAAGACAAGATACCTGAAAACATTTTTTTAAACTAACTTAAAATCCTTTTTTTAGACCTATCTTATTCTTAGTATTTTTCATATATTTTCATCTTTATTGTACTACTAGTGCTTTCATTATGTAAAAATGAAACAAAGAATTCTCCACAGCCCATTTTTTTCCTCTTTTCCTTTCTAGCTTCTAATCATATTTGTTCTAATCCTTATACCTTCTGATAGTATTTACCACTTCTTTTTCTAATTACTTCAGACCATAACATTTCTGACTTTTTTAACACAGACTGTAAGAAAAGAGAGAGAAAACAATTATATGACTGCCAGACATCCCTTCTAACCTCAACCACTCTGTGACACTAATATCTCAGGAGACTGAACAACTGAGGAAGAGTATTTACTCCACTACCAGTGATTTACAGAAGCAGTAGATATTAGGCTAAGTAAAATAAAACTGCTACTTATTCACTAGGGAAAACACACTTAGACATATTCTTCCCCAAAGCCTTACTTAGTGTAGCCTTTCAATATTCAGCAAGGTTACAGTTACAGACTTGTCCAAAAGAACATAGTAGAGGTATATTAGCACTATCAGAGACACGATAAAACGTGGAAGGTTGTCCTCTCCACTGCAAATGCCAAAACTGTGCTGACCTTAATCTACAGAAGGCTTTTATTAACATCTTTAAAATCATTACAGTAACTATTGAAAGAGTAGTTTCTGTTTCAAACAAAACGCCCTCTAGAGGACAAGTATGTTTTATATCATCCCCTGCGTAGTGATATACTTCTGATGTATTCTGTTTGCTTGAAACAGTCACACACACACAAAATCACAGAAAATTAAGGATATATTTGAGCAATGCAAAAATAAAAATTAGTGTGGTTTCTTTCAAACAGGACAATCTCGTTGATCACAGATGAATAGCCAGTCAATTAGAAACTAAAACTAGAACATTTAAACTACTGAAACAAATATGGAGGGGAAACCCACATAGAGCAGGTTGTTACAGCTGCAGTGGAAGTGAAATAACTTCGTTTGTGACTGCCTGTCTGAGGTGTAAATGTGCTTTGGAAGGTGAACAGGGCTGGTTTGGCAGTGTGCTCTCCCTGTTTCCTCCTCCCCAGCTCCTGCTCAGGCCTTGGCCACCATGACTATCACAACAGCAGCTGTGATAACTTGTATCTGGACTTTCGGGGATGGCTGGCAGCATAGTCAAAATACTGTCTGGAGACGGGACCTAGAAATTTTATTCTCATGAGAATATGACTATAGGTCAATTATCTTACTGTATAAATATTGGACAGTCCCAGAGCCCTTTGAGCTCTCCTGTATGGCAGCGGGCTGCACTCCAGGATGTCCCCTTTTATGAGGACACTTGCTTAAGGTTCTACTCCTCAAGGTTGAGAGATTCCTTGCTGCAACAGATTCTCAGTGAGTGACTAATAGCATGCTAAACTTTGAAATCTTAGCTAAGTAATATAAAGGGTTGATTGTGCATATATAATCCTTTAGACATAAACTGTTGACCAAGTCTGGGACTAGGATTGGATCCAGATACACCTAGACCCCTCTCTGAAAAGGAGTTTACAAAGAAGGGGTCCTTTCTGAACCTCGTGACTCAATGGGAGGGTCTCCGTAACAGCTTGTTTGACCCTGTCCTCTATGCAGTAAATAATAGAGTGTACCCTGACATTGAATATTGTAAAACACTATTGCATTTACGACTGGTTTTATTGCACTTACTGATGATTTTGCTAAATCACCGTTTCACCTTAATAAATATTTCACTACTTCACTGAACTAGTGAAGACAATCCCTCCCTCTGCGACAGCTGGTAAATGACTTAGGATAAAATGATGCAGTGAGTAATCAAGTAGTTTTAGTCACTCAGATGCTGTTGACTCATCCAAGGTCTCAAGAGCAGATTTGTCCTTTGGAAACTCCAGTATGTAAAAAGAAGTATTCATATAAAGGAGGAAGAAAATAAATTTTATCCCAAAATGAGAAACACCAATTATCCAGAGTATCCTCTTTTACAAACAATAAGCACTCCAGAATTCTAATGAAGGCAAAGG
This sequence comes from Scolopax mira, assembly GCA_004320125.1. NCBI lineage: Eukaryota > Metazoa > Chordata > Aves > Charadriiformes > Scolopacidae > Scolopax > Scolopax mira. Next base: position 15,183 of record BJBW01010898.1, read on the forward strand.
GTTTTATTAAAATCACTTTGCATTTGGAGTGCATTTCGTATGATTCAAAAGAAACTAATTCAGTCATAATATTTTGTTACTAAACAACATAAGTAACAAAGGATAATAATACTAAGAATACACTGTCATGAAAAGAGAAATTTGTTTATTTTGTTGGAATAGTTCTATAGAGATTTTTAAAAAGAAAACAAAACAAACAACAAAAAAAAACCAAAAAACCCCTTGCATTGCAATAAAAAGAATATCTCAGTTTGAAACTTTTTTTAAAATAGTTTTTTTTTGACACCTTTTATGAAAGTAATACTAAAAAAGAAAATACTTTTCTTGAAGTAGGTATGATTTGTTATTTCCCTTTTCAAATATGCTCTAGTTACTTCTATTCCATTGGAGATTCCAAATCAAGTCATCGTAGTCCTTCATGGTCCATGACATTTGTAAAGCCCTCTTTTATGTAAAGCATGCTAGGCACATTCATCAGTCCTCATTTAAATAAATTCGAGCAAAAATAAAATCACATATGCAGCTGAATTTTCTCTTTTATTATTTAAAATGGAAAAACACTTCAAAAACCATAAAATGCCTTTCTGCTCTTTGCAAAATGCAAATTGTGAGATTGCATAAATACTGAATAAAAGATTTTTTTTTAGATGTGTGGTCATTTAGGTTTCAAAAGGTTTTTCTCCATATTTCATTTGACCCAATCTAAGAATGTTCTTCGGGAGGTCTGAAGGCTTACATCTCATGGAAAATCACAACAAAAATCATCAGGCACAGTCTCAGTAAAACCTGTGTATAATGAGATCATATTTCAAAAGGCTACATATGGATAATGAAGCAATAGCCAATTGATAAAAAGTGTGAAATACAACAGTCAAGCTACTCTTAATTAAAAAATAACTAAGTAATTAATAAGATTATGGAGATGCAAAGGTAACAAGAGTGTAACATAGTAAATACTTATTTACTAGGTGAAAATAGGTGTGATTTTGAACAGAGATGGATTGCTATTTACAGATTATTTTAGGGTTTTAGAATAAAAATGCAATGTAGGAATGGATGAAGAGATAGAATAAGCAGTGGTCAAACTGCTTTTTTGTGGATTCCATTATTTTTTTATATTTTTTTTCATACAAAAGTATAAGGTGAGTCTAGGTGAGTGTACAGGAAGATTTTAGGTTTGGTGGTTTTTTTAATCTTCTCAGTGTGAGCCAAATCTTGCAGAAACCTCTTCCAGGCTCCAACCAGAACAAAAACCCAACCAACCAAACAAATATACAAAAGGCAAAAAACCAAGCAAAAATAAACCAGGAGAGGTAGGTAGAACAGAAAAGAACTAGGAAAGAATACCATGCTGGTTTTTTTCTACTCATTACAAGTTTTGCAAGAGAACTTAAACTATCCATGTGTACTTTCAGAAGGATATCCTGAAGCATATTTTCCCTAGAAGGAGGCAAAGGGACCCTGTTCTGATGTTGTAGGCTATTCTTTCTCCACAGACTATCAAATCTTAATATTCGAAAGGCAAAATTCAATGCACAGATTATCCTACTTTATGTAGGATGAATGAAAAGGAGCTAGGCAGATAATTAAATTGTTCTTATTAAAAATCTTTCACAGACAGTCTCATAGAAAACCACCATCCATTTCTTAGTTCATACCTAGATAATATTTCTATGCAGAAATATTCCATGTCTAGGACTCTGCAATACATTTTGAAAATGGAAGCACACGGTTCAATATATTTCTGAAGCTCTAGTCTATAATCCTGTACATCAAAATATAAAGTTTATTAGGAATTAGTGGGTTTATTAGTATAAGAAGTCCTTATCTGCCTATTGCTCTTATAATATATTTTGAATAGTAGAGAAAATTTTTGCCTTTTTTCTTTTTGTTTTTTAATTAGTCAATCGAAAAATGTTTTCTGTGTAAGCACCAATTTTATGAAACGCTTTTACTAATTCATCTGGTTTGTTCCTTACCTCACAGGGTAAGGTATAAAACACAGGGTTTGTGTTTCTAATGTTTTAATTATTGAAGTGTCCCAATATAAACTTAATCTTAACTTTGTTTTGGCTTGTTAGCACGTGCTATTCATTTTCCTAAAATGAAGGAATGTGATCTTAAAAGCAGAGCAGGAAGCCTGGAAAAGGCAGATGATGATGATTCTGACTAACCACCAAATCCTTATGCTATTATTTTTTTTTTATTTAATGGAAGTAAGATTGTTTACCTCAAAGAATGTGTCACGTGCCTTGCTTAATAAATGTTAATAAAATGCTTAGAGACTCAGAAAAGTTATATTTACATGCCAAATACTATGATAAATAGCATTCTTTTTTATGCAGAAAATTATATTCAAAAAATCATTTCTCTATAGTACATTGGCATATCCAATTTCTAGACTAATAGTATTCTATATCGAATTCATAAGTGTTCCACAGAATAGAACAACACATTATTCTTTTTCTTTCAAAATATATCACACATTTTTACAATAATTTTGACAGAACTCAGAGTGTTAGAAACATAACATACTTGACCATCTCCCTTTTATCATTTACCACATGGCAGATTTATTTACTTTGAATAAACAAATCTGATATTCCCAAAGAACACAGACACAAAAATAAATGAGCCTGAAGTAAGTTCCTGCATAGAATAATAATGTGACTTCAGAATGATCCTAATCTTTAAAACCTAGGTATTAATTAAACAAAAAGTAATGGCATCTCAACAAAAGCAGCATTTATTTAAAATGACAGCACTAAAACTGGCTGGTAAGAATAGTCACAAGATGTTCTTCATGTTTGTGCATGTGAAGTATATGGCTTCACAGAAGCATCAAGTGCTTCTTAATATCATCTTTATGGTATTATTTTGCAAGATTTTAAAAACTTGTAGAGCCGTATTTTTTAAACATGTCAATGAGAAAGTTATCCAAAAAATCGCTGTTCAGGTTCCTAGGTTATCTGTTTTACTTAGTTCTAAAAACTTAAGTAACATTTTCATCTGGGTCTCTCAATGATGTTCTAGTGAAAGAAAAACTGTGGAAAGGTAAATAACTTTTTACAATGAATTATCTTGGAGAAAAATTTTGTTTCAGCCTTGGCTGCCCTTTCTGAAAACTTCACTCTACAAAATCCCTGGAGAAAATCCTGTCTCTGGGAAGGACTCAGTAAGGACTTACTGCGTCTCACAAAGATCTGCTTTCAGTATGCTTTCCAATTAATTTCCTAGGAACTATTTCCTTGTAGAAAACATGTGTTCTTTTCTTTCTGTCAGTGTAGATACCTATGTTTATACTTCAGTGCTTATTATGCATACCTAGCACGTTCAGCCTGAAAGGTTGCAGCATGAGCACCTCACTCAAGAAAGGAACTAAAGAGGAGGGCTTGTTCAGATCCCCTCTTAGTACCTTTGCACCCAAGTCATGGATGTCAAGTTTGGAAATGTGTGTGTATGCTAGTGTGTACAGGACTGAGGAGGCCTATAAATGTTGGCACATTTACAATAAAAGTAACAATTTGTGTTCTTTAAATATATATTCCCCTTCCAGCCTGAGCCAGCTTAATAAGCATGAGTATGTACAGTCCACATGAAGTAAAGATTGAAAAACAGTCTGCTTGAGGTAGGAAAGACAACTGTATTAACAGGTGATTATACTTGTTCACAATGTATCTTTGTACTTGTCAAGAGTCATTCCTGAAGACACCAAAAAAATGGAATGAAACAAACAAGAACATAAAACTATGGGTAAATAAAGCAGATTCCCACATATGGAAATATCTAACTGTGAACATACTGGCGTTAGATAACGCCAGTCTTGGGGATAATAAAAGGCCAACAAGAAGTACTTTATAGGACAATCATGAGTTCCAAACAAAATTTGTCTCATTTTTTTCCTGAAAACCTTTCTTGATTATATTAATTTCTGAATTATAAAAAAGAGTTAATGGCTACAAGGAGTATCTTCCAATATGGCATCCTTCTGCAAAAGATATTTCACCTACTTGAGAAAAGACCTGAATGCTAGTAATTAATAAAGAATAAGGGAATTTTTTTCCAGCACTTTAAAACACTCAACAGCTTTGCAATTGAACAATACGACCACAGATGTTTCCTAAAAGGATGACATACAAGGCAGAGTAAAGTAACTGCTGAATTATTCCTGAAAAGCAGTTAATTCTGCCTGCTCAGAGAGAAGGAGGAATACAGAGCATCAAAACAGAAGTTGAAGTAGTACTGTAAGAAATATTTCCTTTATAAATCACCTTGCTACTCACAGAGGCACTGAACCCTTTCCCCTATTCATCTCTACACTTTCAGAGCATGAAATACTGGGTCAGAATTTTTTTGAACAAGTTTTAAACAAAGGGTGTTGTTTGCCCTGGAGAAATGTATCAGCCTTCATTAGTAAATATTGTCAAGTGTTCTCAGCCTCCTGCATTATCCAATGTACTAACTGGCATGACTTCTGTTGAGTCAGCCTGTATACTACCTTTATTGCATTTTCCTGCAGAATACCTGGAAGGACAGTTTTTAAGAAGTCGTCCTTCATCAGTATAAATTACATACATCACATGTATTTTTCTGTGGAAATAAGGGGCTTCTGGGTACTCAAGCCTCTCCCCAGTCATAACCCTACAGCCCTCTAATACACTGTTAATGGAAAGGTTGCAAGCTTCATACAGAGTTTGCAAGACCTCAGGACTGAGTTTTGACAGGCTTGTTCTGTCTGAAATTTTGTTTACTGCCTGATTTAGCAGTAAACTCAATTTTTTAATAATTGGATGGGTGGCTGTGGTTAATCTATTTTGGTTTTTTTTCTTTATATGGTGGTACCACAATGGGTTTTATGACTAATATAATGATGCTGTATTGAGAAATATAGGCCTGGTATCACAGCTGAGACCTTGGGAAGTACATGTCATATCTTGCAGTCATGGGCACTGATTCTCTCAAAAGGCACCTGATACTTATATTTAGGCAACTAAAGGCTACCTCTACTGACTAGTTCAGCAAATCAGCTTTCTGGAATCTATCTTGATGTAGAACCACCATGACACAGGATCTTCAAGAGACCTACACCCTTCTGTAAAAATGGCTGGAAATGGGAGTCATCACTCAAGGACATTTAAAACAGCATTTGGCACGTGTTAAGTCAGTTGAATCTTATCCTGAACAAGAGCCCTGTAGTGTAAACTGAATAGTTTCTTTGTACCTCCTGCTCATATTTGGACATCTAAATATAGGTATCTCATTATTGAACAGAATTGTACTAAGGAAAAGATGTTTTGCTTCAAATAAGCTCTTGATTTTTTTATCTAAACCGGAATTTCTGTTATTTGTAGATTCATTAATTTATCTGCTAATTCCTACCCAAAACTGTGCTCTTACATAGCAGGTAGTACTTCATATTAAAGTCATTGACATGTCTATACATGAAAAAACTTGAAAGTGTACTTTAATGTACCCTAATGTTCATGTAACCTAATGAAATAACTTCATTTTCAAATTCATTTCTATAGGTTACATTTTAAGCGGTCTGGCACAGGTGTTAAAGAAATAGTCCAAACTACCAGAGCAAAGACATTTTAAACAAAAACATTAAAATAAATGTCCAAAACAAACTCCAAAGAAGTAGTCATTTATTGCATTAAAACATCCCTCTATATGAAAAATTTTCTACTGAACAAACCTCTATAAAATCATCTACTGGAGGAAAAACCTGTGCTATAAAAATCAGGATAGGGATGAGTAATAATTATATTGAAAGTGTAAGCACATTTTGTAAAACATTTTAATGTCTTTTAAAGCTTCTAAAGTCAGTTCAGCACAGTTTCAAATAGGTAAAGTATGTTTTATGATCACTGGTGTTCTCATCCTGAAATAGCATTTTCTGGGTTCAAACAGAAGAAGGACCACAACTGTTCTAGAAGTGAGACCTCAATGATTAATTTGCCCCATGCAACAATGCATTAATTCATCTACTTATTTAGTTATAAAAGCTTAATAGAGATTTCCACATGAATTGCAATATTTTAGAACCTACATTAAAGGGAATAATAAATATAATTGTGATGCTTTTGCTGGTACTACAGGAATTAGTACATCTCTAGAAACACATTTTGAAATATTCCTTCTCTCAAAAGACTAGCTGGAAACAAGATAGGAGCAAGAAGAGGGTATTCTATTCAGCGGTGATTACTGAACAGAAACTGGACCTTGGATGTCTTTGGTCTTTGTCTGGACCTTCTTCCTGCCTTTCTGAATGGTAATACATCCTTGCTCTCTAGAGAGTATATCTACATTCCACATGGGAAGAAGCTATGCGGTTACATTGGACCAGAAAAAAAAAATTAATTATGAATCCCACCTTGAAGTTCATTATACTATCATCATTAAAATTACCTGGAAATATGGTTTCCATAAAATATATGTTTTCTGCCTGTGAGGGAAGCAGCATGGGCTCCAGGTCAAATATTAGCAATTCAACAAAATATTTTTAAAAAATTCTACTGAAGAAAAATACACAAAAATGTACTTTTGCCCTCACTTGTTTGAATTCATCTCAGTAAAAATGTAACTGTGAGAACAAAAGTATCATATAATTTGAGATGTTAAAAAATGGTCAAGTGTTTTAACTGCACCTTTTCCAGAAACATTATGTTGTTAAGCGGCGTATATTTAATTCATTTGTCTTGCTCTGTGATGAAATTTATAAAAATTAACTCTGGTCAAATTCTGCTTTTCCTGTGTCACTACCAGAAAGGATTGAAACAGAGTTTTAAAATGTCTCAGAAATATTTAAGGCATATAGCAACAAATCAAATTTCTCCTGTCCATCAGTCAAATAATTCTCATTAGGAATTGGGGAGGGGGAGAATTAACAAAAAAAGCCAACACATCCAAACAATAAAATTCCAGAAAACTTACCACAAATTGATAACAGTCTTGCTATTCTTCATTATTGCAAATAAAACATCAGACAGCAAAACTATTGGATTACAAACCTAGAAATCCACAAATGATTTCAAACCCCTACCTACAGTAAGCCAGTACAGTACTCTTAGGCTCATAATCATAATTAAGTTATAATTAATGTGCTTTACATCACTGAAAAGTTACAGTAGATTCTTTAACATTCTAGTTTCTAATGAAAGTTACTATTTTATTCTAAGTATTGATATCACGTATAGTTTCTTCACTAATGAAAACATTAAAAAAAAAGAGCTTATTGTCTGTCCAAAATCATAAGAATTCCGACTAGAACAGTCAGATTGTGTTAGCTGCAAGGATAATAGACACTGAGATAAGTGAGATAAAACGTGACAGCTGAAGTATCTTTAGCTGATTATCAAGCTTCTAATTATCTCCAGTAGTCGAAAGATTTAAAAAAAAAAACCAAACCCTGGATTTTCTGCCTCCAAGATTGCTTGCTACAGTTACATTGATGTTCTCCTTTAATCAAGACAATGTTGACATCATTGCATAAAAAAATTATTAATATAAAATATAATTTAGTATATCTACTTGTCTCATTTACATGTTTTCTAATTAAAGACAAATATTTCTATGCACTCAAAAGGTTTTGTTCCAGATTTACAACAATCTGTACTGCAAACTACAATTTAGGAAAGTTGCAGATTTATCAGCTCCTTTTCACTTTTTTTAGTGAATTTTCTCTCCAGATGAACTTATCTCCCATTTTATTAATAGAAGTTTCTTTTCATGACCTAAGAAAGAAACTACACTTCTTATTGGATAAATATTTTGTTTCATTGGATTGAATACTGATTTAAAAATTAAAACATCAAGCCATTGTAAATAATCTTTTATTGCTGGTAAATAGTAATTTTATTTAAAATTATTTTATTATGATTTAGTTCTGGTTTTAATTGGTTATGTGTGGTAATTGACAATCTGGAAATAATTCATCTAATTACAATTCCAGTAGTTTGTTCCCTGTGTTGGTTCATTTAGACCAGGCCAGATGCCATGCATCAGATTTTGCCTTTTAGTATTTTAGTCCTAAATATGAGCAATCTTTTTATTACTGACCATGTGAAAAAAACTGAAAATATCAATTTTATGGAAAATATCAGTTTTCAACATCTGTGGAATACACATTAGAAAATCCTTGTGTAAATGGTTGGAATTAAAACAAATGTCATTTCCAATGGAAATTACAATTCATGTGTCATATTATACATTGTTGCTGGCATGTAAAAATAAATGAAAAGATGAATAGATGAAAAGATCTCACCAAAAATCAATTTTATTTCTGTCCAAGAACATAACTGTGGCAAAACATTTCACCAGAACTTTTCTCACCAGCTCTAAGACAGTAACAATATGTCCCTGAGGGTAAACTAGCATGAACTGGAATACCGCACCTGGGCCCCTCAGTTCAAGAGAGAGTCCAGCATAGGGCAACAAAGATGATTAAGGGATTAGAGCACCTCTCTTACAAGGAAAGGCTCAAGGAGCTGGGACTCTTTAGCCTGGACAAGCGAAGGCTGAGGGGAGACCTTATTTATGTTGGTAAGTATCTAAAGGGTGGGTTGAAGGATGATGGAGCCAGACTCTTTTCAGTGGTTTCCAGCAATAGGCAATGGGCTCAAGCTGGAACATAAGAAGTTCCATTCAAAGATGAGGAAAAACTTCTTTAGGGTGAGGGTGACGGAGCACTGGAACAGGCTGCCCAGGGAGGTCGTGGAGTTCCCTTCTCTGGAGACCTTCAAGACCCTACTGGATGCAGTCCTGAGTGATGTGCTCTAGGTGTTCCTGTTTAGCAGGGGAGTTGGAATAGATGATCTCTAGGGGTCCCTTCCAACTCTGACAATTCTGTGATTCCATGATTTTAAATGACTGATTTTTCATTACACTTCAATTTGGGTACAAGGATTTAGGGAAAAATAAAAAAAAAATAGGCTTACAGCATGAAAGCAGGCAGAAGCAGAGATGAATTTATATGCTGGCAGAAAGGAGACCCAGTTCTCCCAGGATCCCATGCAGCTGAAATCCTCCAGCCTCCAGACACAATCTACAAGCACCTTGGCCACATTTCTGAGTTCAGAAAGTTTGAGGGTGGTGGCTAGAAAGATGTTATTATTTCTTGACACCAATAATATTAATTAATGTGGTGATGAGAAAGTAGTATATTACCTTATTTCTAAGTTTACCAGCTTTTTACACATGCATATTTGTCAGCCAAGTTCAGCAACTTAAAAGGAGGCATTAATTAAATTATACACTTCAGAAGTGGTTTTGTTTCATCAGTGAATAAAATGGCATCAACTACTTTTAAGAAAAAAAAACTACACAAAAGGGCAAATCAAAATGACTTAGGGGGTTATTTGAGTAAAAGCATGCTTTATTATGAATATTTCATAATGTGATACATAAATCATTGTAGAAAAGCCTGTACTGCAAGTTAACTCAGGGGATGTTGGAAAGGTTAAAGCCTCAATAAGTAATGAATAATAGAAAGAAAAAATAAAAACTTTTTCTTGATAAGGTAAGGTATTGCATCAGATTGACAGATTTTTCACAGCATAGATTTGTTAATATCTTCCAGCAAAATTTTGCTAAGGACCTTACTCATTAAAATGGAAAAATAGACTCATGCTTTTATCACCTGCTGTTTCTACAGTTAAGATTATAATAGATTTCTCTTAGTCCAAGGTCTCCCTAGGTGTCTACAAGTGAAAAGTAAGTCTAAATTTATTTCTTCTCTTTCTCCCAGTTTTCCTTTCCTTTGGTTCCCTGTCCTCATTAAAAAAAAAAAAAAAAAAAAAGGAGGAAAAAAAAGAGAATAAAATAGAACAAGATTTCAATAGAGTTTTGAATATAGAATCATTCTGCACTGTTCATGCTTTCCAGGTTCATGTCATTGAACAAAGTTAGTCTTTTTTTAATAAATTAGAGGTCATAACAGAAAGGAACAGTTGTCCAAGATGGTATCATGTTAATGTTGAGGGACATGGTAAAACTTTGATAATTTTGAAAACTTCAGAATGTTACAATGTCTTGATGTAAAAAAGAACTGTAGTTAATGTTTGCAAAACTATTTTGAAATAGCACCTATGTGCTATTTTAAATTAGTTTTTTACTTCACATTTTTTGACTAAGAAGCATTTTTAAATCATTCAGCATCAGCAACAGCAAAGCTTAACAAGCTTGTTTAAGTATGATTACGCATTCCAATATATCATTGGTCATTAGAAAAAACACCAACCACAAAAACATATGCAAATTGAAGTTCATTTATGGAGCTCTGAGAAAAAAAAACCATTATATTAATTTATGATTATTTTATAAAAAATCACATAAAAGAATAATCTAAAGAATATTTAATTCTCACTTCTAGTCTTATACATATGGAACTGTAACACTCCCAAATTCAATGTATGGCCAAATGCTAATGTTGCAAAAACAGTTTCAAAACGTTGCTTGGATTGGTATAAGGAGTAGGAATGGAATAAACAAAACGAAACAAACAAAAAACCCAAACAAACAAAAAACCAAAACTACCACAATAAAACAAAACCAAACAAAAAAAAAAGAAGAAGCTATTAATTTAATCAAGAAACCTCAATAACATGCCTGACCACCATAACCAAAACAGGGTTTTTCAGGGTAAGAGTTGGAAATATTCTCTGAGTAGGTTTGCTGGGGAATTTGAATAAATATGGAGCATCACAAGGCAAGAGCACTTTTCTCATCATGCCACGCTTAGCAAGAACTCTTGTTCATGTTGGAGACGGAGGGTGACTGGATGAGTGAAGCAGCTGTAGTGGTTTATGGGCCTGACAGGCTGACAAAGACAGACAACCCTCACTCTTTTATTGACTGCAATAAGCAAAAGCAACATAGCAACATGGTGGAGAATAGAGAAATAGAGGTGTGATACCTGAATTACTGACAGTAGAATAACCAGTAACTAGCTCTAGATAAAACAATGAAGGAAAGAAAACTATCATGTGTCTTTTCACAAGGCTGACATGTAACGTCAGGGAGAAAGGGAGAAAAGTAAGTCTGAAAAAGTAACTTTAACTTACTTTAACTTACTTTTTCAGGTTAATTATTATATATTGTCATGTTTATTTTTAGGAGCAAACAAGTGACATTCCCATAGACTACAGAAATCAGTGTAGATACAACACAATGCTTTCTAATGCTCAGAAAGTGATCCTCTTCACAACAAGCACAGTTTGACTATTCATTTTTTATAAAAAGAAAAAAATATAACTACTTACTTCTGATCCAACACAAGTAAAAATATTGGATTTACATTACAGTACTCCCTTAAAAAACAAGCAAACAAAAAACACCACCACAAAAAAAAACCCTCACCAAAACAGCTTAGCACCTCTGGTTTAAGCTGAAGTATTTTGGGTTTTGATCACAATAAAGATAAGATTAAGGATGGATTTTGAAATTAAAAATAGATGTTATATTTATTTCAAATATAATATTTCAAGGCTATATTTCATATTTCAAGGCCAGGCTGGATGGGGCTTTGAGCAACCTGCTCTAGTGGGAGGTGCTCCTGCCCATGGCAGGGGGGTTGGAACTCAATGATCTTTAAGGTCCCTTCCAACTAAAACGATTCTATGATTCTATAATGAGAAAAAGTTCCTAGTGATGAAAATAATGGAAAGAAAAGTGTAATGTTCAGTAACCATACTTCTAGGCAATGTATTGATCTGTGCTGGACATCTCTGTATTGCAGAGTTTACACCCATATCTTCAAGTTCAAAGAAATTTTACTTGCTGAGTCTATTTGAGAGTTTCAGATTGATCTTATAGCCACACAAATAGTTTCTCCCCATCAGATACGTGACGCAATACCAGCAGCTACAATCCATGAAATGTGTCATTCAGCTGCAGATATACCACAGGAACTTCCTCTGTGATTTTGTTTCCAGGCCTGACTGGCCTAAGTTTGCATTAGTCCAGCCTCCCATCTGTTCGTTACCATCTCCGAATTGCCCTTAGCCTTTCACTTTGTTCCTGTTTTTCTGCCTTGCAATGCAGATTTTGATCTTTAGGCTAGTTTTTGGACAGGGTCTCAATTTAGCCATTTGGCTCAGTGTTTTACCACATTTCTTTTCCAGAACTTCAGTTTGGTATTTTCTTGGGTTTCCAGTTTTGGTCTACCTACACTTAAACAGTAAATATTTCCTATTATCAGCCAGCCCTAGCTCTTGCTTCTTTTCTCACCTGCCTCATATAGATCTCTGTATATGTTTATTCCATAATATGGGACCTGTATCAGTTTGTTGTGGGGATTTTTGTTGTAGTGTGCTTGTTTGTTTGCTTTGTTATACTAGAAATAATACAAACACACAGGAATCCAAAGCAGAGAAGAAATTAGAAGGTGTAATGCAAAGCATCCAGTCATCATGATCATGAAAACACAGACGGAAATAGGAAAGAAAAAATATTTCAACCTATTATATTGTAGAGACTCTGTAGTGGTACACCAAGACAAGCACCTACAGCCCTAGCATGCTGTATGTGGAAGGACTGTCTTACTGAACAGGGCAAAGTTGGTGGTTTCATTAATTTGTAAACACAGGAGATCTGTATCACTGAGTGTGAATTGGGATTAGAATGCAAGACAGTACATAGCAATATATTAAGGTTTCAAAGTTGGATATTGAGTCGCTCAATAGAAACTGTCAGTTTTCACCCTTGGTAAACAATTTAGGAGAATGCTTATACAGGAACACATATAAGCAAATCATTTGTCTAATCTGAAATATTGAAAATATTTTTTGTGCAGAAGCTGACTAAAAATCATGATGAGAGAACACAGAGAAGATCTGTGAGAAGAGCTCACCAAGGTCAAGGTCCATTCAAGTTCTTTTTCATATTATTAAGTGTCTCAATTTTCCTTATTAATATTTTTTCTTATTGTCAATACTATTCATTTCTATAATTATTTTCCTAGGTAAAAAACCCAACTGAATCTTGAATGATGCAAATTCTTTCATATTGTAGAATATGAATTTAGCATAAATCTCCAGGTAAAGTGAAAATTTTTATTCCTCAATCACCCAACAGTTAACTTATAAAAACTTAATCATTTTATACTTTCTTTCAGAAACCCCTGTCTTCATCACAGGTAAACTATAGTAAGTTGGCAAGAGGGTTGAGCAATTTTTTCAAAAAAAGAGTTTCTTATAAATTCCAAGTCTGGTCAATGTTTTATGAGCTGGTATCAGTTGGCTTCCATTTTGGGGATACAAGCCTCCATCCCCTCAGTAACTTCAGATCCAAGGGCATCCAAGCATTATGAGAGATATTTAGATTCAGGTAGTGTTGGAGACATGTTTTCAAATCTGTTTATTCAAAGAGTGCCCTAATGTATATACTTCATAGTAATGCTTTTTTTTCAGTTGCATTTATACCTTGTATAAATCATCTATTCTCCTCTGGCTCAAAAGATACTAAGCTTATATCCTTTTAGGTAGGTCACTTGCTTCAGATGGTGAAGAACTTTGTTCATACTCTTGCTTTGAATCAAGTGCCTGATGATCTTAGATCTTTCCAGCTCTTAGTGGGTGCTCCTTCCAACAGGCTATAGGTTAATCTCATCTGAGTCCAGAAATATAACCTTAGCGACTTTTCTGTAAGAAGCAGATATATGAAAGATAAAATTCTTCCTTATTTTTTAATCCAGTCAATTCTAGAGCAGACTTCTCATGCCTTGAAGAAACCGCTCCAAGTGATGCTTTACTCAAATAGTAAGTAAAGGCAGAAAATATTCCTTTGTTTTTTTGAATTTTAGGTTTCCTGTTTATATTCCAGCACACCATGCTTGCTTTATTATAAATGTATATAAATGAATGCATGAAGAAGTTTTCAAACACTTAGTGATTCATTTATTAAAAGTCATTTCTACAAACGCTTACCAGAGGAATATTTTACATCCATCTAATGATCTAGGTTATAAAAATGTGTTCATTAGAATTCATCTTAGGCAATCAGAAATATTAAAAAGTCATGTCCTGTTATACAATGCAGATTGAAGCCTTTGCAAATTCAGCCTTTTCCCACAAGTTGTTTATATTCATCAGTGCAGACATGCTGAACAGTCAGGCTAGCAATACATTTGCTAATCCAACTTGATAATGCCAGCATTATTTAGGTTACTCAAGTCATTAGCTACACAAAATAAGAACTGCAAACATGTGGGGGGAGGTTTCCACCCCAATTAATTTTTTTAGTACTTAATCTCTGAGGTTTAAGAGATCCTACTTGTTTTCCTTTTCAGTGATTAAAAATACTTCATTTAACATTTCCATACTTTAAATTCAGCATATTTCATGCAATATGATGCATTGAATTGCTTATGCATTGTAACTCCCTTTTTATAATGCAAACTCTGTCATTAAGACCTTAGAGCTCTCTTACATCAGCAGCTCCTGACAGGAATGTAAACCTGTGAGCATGCTGGAACTGTTCAGTCTGAGTAGCAAAACTCCCACTCATGAACAAATTATGGGTCAGACTTAAAAATTTTCAAATGCCTGGAAAAGAGAAGGTGAGGGGAGATGACCCATCACTTCTTAATAAGCACTGCTGAAGAAATAAGCAAGCAGACAAAACCCACAAAAACAGTAAAAATGTTTTTTTAACATTTTTAACATTTAACAAACCTAAGAAATAAAAAAAAAGGAAGAATGAGAAAGAAATAAAAGAAGATAAGAAAATTAAGACTGGGACAATTTTCTAAAGAAGCGTGATGTAGCAATTTTAGTGCATTCCCTTAGAATATGAAGTTTCTGTAAAGAAATTCTCCACTAAGCCTGTTAGTGAGATGATTTTAAAACTAGAGAAAGTCTTGTTAAGAAGCCATCCAGTAAAATCATCAGAAAAGGAGAGATTACTGTTAGTATTTCGGCTTCTAGTCAACTGGTTCATGTTTCCTTTGTTTTGTTTGCATCTATTGTCTTGATCCTTGCCTCTGGAGATTCCAAAAAACAGAGGATAAGGAAATTCTGACAAGTTGCTAGTTACCATGCTCAGCAGTCATCCAGTTATTCATGAGATAGGTCGGTGTCACAGACAAAGGAAGGCTCAGGTTGCTTTAAGAGAGCAGAGTTTGACTGCAGCTCACCTGCAGCACCAGGCACTAAATCCTCCACCACCTTCTTTCTGAACGTACAAAGTTGCTGTAAAGTAATATGGTAAAAACTATTTTCAGCCTGTCTATCTTCTTTTCCTCTAAAATGCATTAAGACACATGGCTGTCAAAAGGGCTGTCAAGGGGTGACTGCCCTGGTCAGGAACCAGGTGGCAGAGTCTATTACAAAGTCTCACAAAATGGTAAAGCTGAGGTAAAGCTGAAGCACAAATATAAAATAGCATGTGAATACAAAAATAACATAGTCTTAGCAAAAAAAATATTGTTCTTTAGTTTAGCAAGACAGGGAGATAAGAACAGAGGGTTTGTGCCGTTCCTGAAATAAAAGACTCAGTGACAAATAGATCTTTCTTAAAATGCATAAAGTTTAACTGGCAATGGAAGAAATGGGGACCAAAAGTGACAAAAGTAGACCTCCCATAAGATGCAAGAGAACCATAGAGACAGCACAGAGCTCATGGCCTTATTTCTGACGTTTTTCAAACACTTGGGCAAGAAGGCTAAATTATGAAACAAGTGACAAGATCACTTTTTTTTTTTAATGAACAAAAGTAATTGCAGTAGAGGAATTAGTGGTTCTATATAATGTCCGACTTTGGTAACCACACAAAAGGCCAAAGTCTAACAGCCTGGATCACTGTACTGCCTTAGGACTGAATACACATTTTCTGTAGCCTTTCCTTCTACTGTCTTGTTCTTCTTTACTTCCTCCAGAAGCAGGAGAGAAGCCAGTTCTCGCAGCTCTGCTCTGCTTCGCTCCATGAGTCCCCTTCCCTCAGCAACGTGGAACCTGAGGCTGTACCAACAGCACTATGCAAGTTGACTGTATCACACAGAAGTCACCACTAGCATCCAAAAGCCCAAACACAGTACTAGCAAATACAGAGGTCGTTTAGAAGTCTATATATAATTTTGACATGTGTTTTTGGTTTTTTTTTTTTATAGAGACATTATACTGAAAAAAAAAAAAGATTAAAATATTAAAATAGTATCTATAGTTAAATGCCGGCCATTAAAATGAGAAGGGCAACGAAGCTGGTGAGGGGTCTGGAGCACAAGTCTTACGAG
>BJBW01010899.1:0-14043 GCA_004320125.1 Scolopax mira
GAAGCTGGTGAGGGGGCTGGAAAACAAATCGTACGAGGAGCGGCTGAGGGAGTTGGGACTGTTTAGTATGAGGAAGAGGAGGCTGAGGGGAGACCTTATCACTCTCTACAACTACTTGAAAGGACGCTGTAGAGAGGTTGGTGCTGGTCTCTTCTCACAGGTAATTAGTGACAGAACGAGAGGGAATGGCTTCAAGCTCCAACAGGGTAGGTTTAGACTGAACATGAGGAAAGAATTGTTCACAGAAAGAGTGGTCAGAGACTGGAATAGGCTGCCCAGGGAGGTGGTTGAACCACCATCCTTGGTGGTTTAGATGTGGTGTTGGGGGATATGGTGTAGGGGAGAACTTTGTAGAGTAGGGTAGATGGTTGGATGATCCCAAGGGTCTTTTTCAACCTCAGTGGTTCTATGATTCTATGAATTTGGACTAATTATTTTTTTTTTTCTTGGGGTTTAGATTTTTTTATTTCCAATATTGTTGCTCATACAATCCAAATGAAACCATGTTCAACTGCTAATGGGGCATCTGATTTATCAGCGTTCCTCGTTAGGCATTCTGATTACAACACACGACCGTGACATCCATTGTCAAAAAGCAAGTTGTTGTCCTCGTACTAAAATGAAAAAAGATAAAAGTGGCTCCGGCGTCACGCTGTGTGGCACATTGTGAAGGTGGATTGATAGCCCGGGGGCAACAAACATTCCAGTGGGCTGATATGAAAGCAGGGCTCAGCACGGGGCTCAGGAAACAAAGCTTATTTCAGCTGTGACCAGGAGCTGGTCAGAAAGAGAGTCTCGCTCTTTCCAACTGGTTCTACAGGAAGGATGATTTGTTGGCGCCGCGCGTTGACGGTTTTAAGGCGTACAATGAAAAACACCAACCTGCTGGTACTCCTCTTAACAACTGCTGCACCCCAAAGTTTAATTTTTTTTAAGTCGTAACATTCTCACATTACGCTTACAATCTTTTTTTCTTCTTTCTGTTGAAGTATGTTCCCTTGTGTTGTCACAGTCCATCCCTAAAGTGTAGAACTAGAAAACCTATTTGTATAATTCCATATGTCTAACGCTTACAAGCCAGGGAAATGCTTTACACAAATAAGTTATATTTTTAACTTTTCATGTTGACAAAAAAAAACCTGCCAAGGCAGCAAATAGTGTAACATCCAGTGCATCTAAATGTGTGTGTTCCCATTCCTACCAACAGAAACCAGCTAGGTATTCCTCGTAAGTTTACTAATTGCCTATATTTTTATTGAAAATTTAATTTTCACAGAGGTAACAATGAACTCATACAAGGCAAAACTTGTCTGCTGTTAACTGAATCTCTTGCACAAGTTGTAGAGAATCACATATATTTTCTTTTACTCTTTAGGGAACTAGTGGGAACTGAGCTCTGAGCAGTACCACTCGTGCAAGTGAGCACCAATGACTCATTTTTCACCCTTTTTTTTTTTTTTTTTTTCCCAACAAGCATTGCAGAATGTGTCCTTTCTGTTAAAGTGGCTACCAGTGATGAAAATATGAGATTTTTTTAATTAGCTTCACAGGTGAGCTTTTATGTATGGGTCTCATCTGTGCATCTTCTTTGGTGCCCTGCAAGTCATTCAGTTATGGACGAGAAAAGAAAATAAAAGGGACATTAGACCCTCCTCTTGCGTGGAGGAGTCGAAGCACAAGTCTGTGTGTTGCAATATTTTTTGGATTACTTATACAAAGCAAGTCTTTAACAAAAGGGTTATAAAATTCAGTGCAAAAAGAGCAGGAGACTATAGTAGGATCATCGGCTTCAACTGCCTTCTCTAAGCATGTAGATTCACAATCTGGAGAAGGTCTCCCAGTTTGGGTAAACTGCATTAAAAAGGATTGAATATTCAATTCAGCAGAGAATTCAAGTTACAGGCAATTGAAAATCGAGTCTCACTTTTCATAAGAAAGGATTGGGCCAACTCATTTAGGTCACATAAAGAAAGGCTACTTATGGAAAGATGCCTGTTGAAGTAGGTCCTTCCTTCCAGGACATACTTCTCAAACATCCTTGAGAAATGGGAACAAAATCTTAGTCTACTGACTGTGCTAAGGGGCTCCATCTTCCTCTTTCCACTGTCTGGAGCCTCTTGCATCTCCCATCTTGTGTGTTGCACAGAAAAAAAACACCTTGGAGCACACGCAGGGTTTTATTCAGCAGCCATCCCCAAGGAAATAATCCTTTCAGGGAAATCTAGTCTCTGAAAGATCTCATGTGCCTGAATGGTGACAGTGAGGACTACCAATACCTCTGTGTTGCCTTTCCCTGGACATTGATACTTGTCTACCCATGGATTTAACTCTCATATTTTAATTTTCCAAACAGAAGCACATGAGGGTAACCGTATATAGAAGTCCCACTGAATTCAAGACCGTACACATGCTCATACAGCAATGTTTGACCGTTGGGTTTGCAACTAGAATTACTAAACCCAGCTGTTACCAGTGAAAAAATCCTCCTAAACCCAGCGTGGGTTTGGAAAGAGTTAAAACTGGAGGATCAACTACTCTAGGGTTCAGGGTATTGTAAAGCATGGACTTATTCAGTCACTTCATTCATCGTGTATTTTTTTTTCTGCAAAAATCGTCATTTAAAAATCTCAACACCAAACACTTTTTAACACCTCACAGCTTAGGTTGGTGCTAATTTTGCCAGCTTCCTCTTTGACCAGCTAGAAGTTGGCATTTAAGCTCACTGGGCTCCTGACTGATCCACAGATGACCTTGTGGGTTAACTTCAGGAAGAGATTAAATGATCGTGATCTCATCTTGATTAAGAACTAAGCACAAAATCTTCCTTTCAGCACGACTTTCTGACAGTAAGTTCCTCCTTCACAACTTCGTAACACACTCTCCCATGCACCTACCCAAGCATGGATAAACATGAAAACAAAACATTTTCAAACTGTTTCACTCACAGACTGAAGAAAGCCTATTTTCAGATTTGAATTCCTCGGAAGTACAGATGTTGTCAACTATAAAATGCATGGGCATAAGGAATTTTGAAGATAACAGCTTTTTTTAAATTTTTTTTTCTTTTTTTTTTAACTCTTAGTATAGCATTAAAGAAGATCCCTGTAGTGTTTTAACATTCTGCATCTCATACATCTGAAAACACTCTGCTCTACTTAATATTACCCTATACAGTACTTCCTAAACTGCATTTTAAAATTTCTTTTTGGGATATACAATATTTCAAGTTCAACTGAGATGTTGTTAAACATCTGGAGATTGAAAATACCGTACTGGACAATGAAAAGAAAAAAACAAACCACCGTCCCATAAAACACAACATACAAACCATTTTTTTTTCACAGTTCTAACAAAACGAGATTGTACATAAAAATGTCACGAATGTCAGTACATTGGTATGATCAGAACAATATTAAGTCCAGCTGATATTGTCACATATGAAGGGCCAAATCCTGGCTCAATGCGCAGTTGAAGCCTGAACAGATGTTTAGAGAAAATAATACAAATCCTGACTGACGTGCTGTACCGATAGCAATACCATCTGCTCATCTACCCAAGACTCTTGGCCTCAAGTACAGATCTAATTTGTGCTCCAGAAGGACCACATGGTCCTTGGCTCCTGTCCTAGGACACGTGTTTATGGGTTTGTCGTGGCCAAGGGCAGCGGAGGCTGAGGAGCAGCGTTCCTTCTGGGCAGGAAGGTTTGGGCAGGCATCTGTATCTCCTGTGCTGCCAGAATTTGGCCAAGAGTTCAAAATCCTGTACATCTTATTCAGTAGTCCCAGTGAAATCAATGGAACTATTTTTTTTTTTTTTGTGTGTGAGTAAGATGAAAAGGATTTGGCCCCCAAAAGGTTTTAACCCTTTAAGTAGTAAGAGAGTAGTTTCATTGCACTTAGCCCAGCCTTCACAAGTAACAACTTTCTACTCAAAAAAAAGAAGATGGTTGTTGACGTTTAGCAAGTGTTGGCTCATGAAGAGGAAAGCATGCAGCAACATCAGGCTACTCATAGCATTTTGGAACTGAATTCCTAAAGAGACAAACAGACACTTGCATGGGACAATTTCATCCAATGTCTATCTGAGGCCAAAATGATTGTTTTCTTCAATTCCTAAATACCATCTAAATGGGTACCTTAGAAACACTAAGTAACTGGAGTCTGTAGATTGTTATAACTGGGTATGTATAGGTGTGTCTTCATTGGACTGGATGGATAAGGAACTTCATCTTACAATATTAAAATTTTACAACAACGGATTGGAGCAGATGGATTTTTATCAAAGAGCTTCCTAAACACTTCCATATGGAACACACGGTCACGACTTTGGGAAAGGAGAAATTTCGTTCTTACCCCCAAAACGCTTTTGGTGACTGGAATGGGCAAGAACAGCATTGTTGTATTGAAAACAAATTAATTTTACTCTGTTACACAATTCCACCTTTTTTTTGTGACTGTGGACCGGAATTATTATCGATGAAAATTAAAGGGGATAAAGAATAATTAAAACTATACGATGGTGCTACTCTGACCAAAAGCCACTGCAAGAATCTGGGGTTTAAAATCGTGCAGTCACTGGATGCAGACACAGATTCTTACGTTAGAAGTGGAAAAGAGGAACCGAGGACCTCAGAGATTAATCCCAACCGATGGAGTGAGTTAGAGGCTTCATCTCTAGCACCACGTCGTGCTCCTGCAGACCCTCAACACGTAGCTGCACCAAAGCTCCAGAGAGCAGAGCAGGAGTCCTGAGAATGCTTGCCTTGGCAATATCTGCACTTAGAGACAATTTTTTTCTTTGAAATGGGGTAAAAATCTGGCTGCCTTGTACCCATTGCTAAGAGCATGCCTTCTCGCTGGCACCAGAACCTAGAGGTGTCAATGATTACCAGAGGAAACTGCACGTGAAGCCTCTATAAACTGGTTAAGGTGAGTGAACTTCTACCCTTTTGCTTATATTAAATGGGTATATTAAATCATTTTAATTCCTCGTCTGGCTTCTTTCCTTCCCCAACAGAAGGTTCTAGGCATTTTCTGCTGACAGCAGGCCTTTGGTATCAAATTCTCAGGGGACATCCTAGGCTGTGCATCCCTTTGGCTAAGGGGATAGGATCTGGTTTCATGCTTAATTCCCCCACGGCATGCTGAAATCTGGAAGAAAAGTTCTTGGAAGCTTGTCCGAGTTGAGTGAACACTCTACTCACTGGGAAAACGTCTAAAGGCACGGTATTAGTCTACCTTTTGGAAAAAAACATAAATAAAAGCTCATCAACAAATAAATAGGGGAGTAACAAAGTCTTCAAAAGGAGCCTGGGAAAAGGTTAGTTTGGGTGATGCTGTCCCTACACCTTGTAAGAAAGATTTGTGACTATCAAAGAAAGTCTCTTCAATTCCATCTAGTTTTCCCATTCTTCACCATTTTGCACACATCGATCCTACTCTTAAAGGCAGATCCTGCAGTCTTTGTTCCATCTGTGTTCCTCTCTCCACTGGGAATTTAGTAGTCAGAACACTACTGAGTAGGAGGGACGCTCTGTCTATCTTCTCTACTCTTAGACACCATTAGCCCTTGGTGTCTCCTGGCATGAACCGTTTCCAGGTTTTGGCCCTGCTGAGGCAACTTCTAGATCTTTGCATTGGTGAGGACCTCCTCACACGAGAAGATAACCTGGAGGGTACATTCCTACACAGATGGGAAGTGTAGGAAGAGGAGGAGAGACACTGACTGGCCTTCGTGCCTTCCACCTGGAGTGACAGGAGACTCTCCCTGGCACGAGGAGGAGGAGGGGGCAGTGGTCTGCTCCGTGGTGTAAGTATGAAGGTAGGAGAGTAATCTGGCATCTGAGACAGTCCTTGGGACTGGCCCCCAATGCTGACAGGAGATATGGTGTTTTGTGGGTTCAGGGCTTGAAAGCTACATCATTAGATAGGAGATTAAAGGGTTTCATGGCAGAAGATGGGGATCTCTTTCTAACTTCTCAAGTAGAAAATGTTTTGAGAAATTTTCTGTGAAGACCACTGCCCCAGAAGGAAAGTATGCATGTGCTATATGCTGCATTTTCTGGATTTGGGGTTTTTGATTTTTTCTTCCGTTTGTCAAAATAGGAAAAGCTTAGAGAAGGACAAAACTGAGCAACTTTATGATGACGTGGCACATTTCTGGTGTATGCTGAGATTTATGGCTGGCAATATTTGACTTTCAATTAGGGTTCTGAAAGCATTTAAAACTCAGTATTAAAAAAGCCTCAAAACAATTTTCTGAAGCAAGTTTATCTCTATTTTACAGGTCAGGAAACCAAGGCACAAAGAAATTAAATGATTTGCCACAGATACCAAAGTAAGTCAGTGACAAAGTCAGTAAGTTATGGGTTGACTCTCTCTTTCTGCCAAGAAAATTCATCATATTCCTAATATGCTGTTTCGTGCCACCTGGATTAAAGATAATGAAAACTGTCCAATTTACACTGTTAAAATTGTTGCGAAGCCAATGGGTTGGTTTTTTTTAACTTATAAGCACAAAAAATACTACTTAAAGGGTTAATTATACTGCTGTGCTGGTAAACATTTTTTCCTCGTTGCTGGTTAGACCCGTGTTTAAATACTGACTGGGACAGAAGAGACTGAGCTGGCCCTGGACTCCCTTGTCTTGGTGTTGGGCATGGATATGGTACAACAGGATACGCCCACCGTGGCCTCGGGCAGCTCGTCTTCTTCTGTCCATTCATTGAGATCCGGGTTGTAGCACTGAATGCACTTCTTGTATTTTTTCTCTACCTCATTCCAGCCCCCCACCAAGTAAATTTTCCCGTTCAGGGTGGAGGCACCAGCCGTACTCACTCCCGTTTGAAGAGGCGCCGCGTAACTCCACTGCCCCGTGTAAGGGCTGTAACACTCCACGGGGAGAACGTCCACCCTTTCGGCTCGCCCCCCGAGCTGCGACCCCCCCATGACGTAGACCCTCTCCAGAAGGGACACTGCGCAGTGCCACCCCCTGGGGGTGCTGAGGCTGGATTTATCCTGCCAGCTATCTTTGCTGGGGTCATACATGCACACCGAGCGGGAGTAAGCGTTATTAATGTAACCCCCCGTCACCAGGACGCGACCATCCACCACCGCGCTGGCGTGGCAGCACCTGGGCACCTCCAGGGGGGCCTTCATCTGCCACTGGTTGGTGGCGGGCACGTAGCACTCCACGGAGGAGAGACACCCCTCCGAGTTGCGGCCGCCCACGGCGAAAAGGAGGCCATTGAACACATTGAGGCTAAAATGGGTGCGTCGCTGATTCATGCTGGCCAGGTGAATCCAGGTGTTGAACCGAGGGTCGTATCTGGAAGCAGGAAAAAGAGAGGGTGACCGTCCCACCTGCTGCTCTGCTAAATGCTAAATCTCTGCAGCCGCTGAAATCCTGGTCCGTTATTTAGCCCGTTATAGGCCAGTGGAATGAAATTGGTATCCCTGGCTAAACCTCCAAGTGAACTTCGCTTTCGAGTCGAGAAACAATGCCTTTGTATCATTCGAAGCTGGCATTATTTCAGCAAAGTAAATCTGGCTCTCTTCTGTAATTTGATTTTGTATAATAAGCTCATTAGAATATTGGAAGGAGACACTTTCAGTTGTATGTTGAAATTTTAGAAGCTCTTGCAATTTACACCGACAGCAAAGACGTGTCCAAATTTCCTCAAAGGCTTTTAAAAAATCTTAGGTGGTGATTTATCTTTTTCGCTGAATTTCACTGAATTTTTAGAGTTGGAAGGGACCGTAGAGATCATCTAGTCCAACTCCCCTGCTGAAGCAGTATTGCCCAGAGCTAGAGCATGTCACTCAGGGCTGCATCCAGGTGGGGCTTGAAGATCTCCAAAGAAGGGGACTCCACAACCTCCCTGGGCAGCCTCTTCCAGGCTCCATCACCCTCACTGGGAAGCAGTTTTTTCTCATATTTGAGTGGAACTTCCCATGTTTCACCTTGAGCCTGTTGCCCCTCATCCTCTAGCTGGCAACCACTGAAAAGAGTCTGGCTCCCTCCTCCTTCAACCCACCCTTTAGATACTTATAGGTGTTAATATGGTCTCCCCTCAGCCTTCTCTTCTCCAGGCTAGGAGAGTAAAGTACCATTTTTAGTACTTTCTAAATAGTAAGTATTCTTTCCCTGCCACTCATACGGAGCAAGAATTATGCGGAAAGAACATCTTTGCTCCCTAACACCATACCTAGCTGAAATAACATTCTCTGCCACTGGCATTGAAATGAGCAATATTGAAGTAGGAAACAGCAAATGATGACTCCTGAAGGAGCTGAGCGAAGCACATCAGTAGACCCCCACGTTTCTCCTGTTGCATGCCATAGCTTGTAGATAAAAAGCTGAGTTGTCCCAGCCTTTGCTTCAAGCTATCGTGTGTCATCAGCTTTTAGGCTGAACTACTTCAAAATTAGTACCATCCATTTGACTCCTGCACGTTAGCTGTGAATTCTTCTGACCTTGCTATCACCAGTGCAGGCCTCAGATGACTATAGATAGGAACTGTAATATTTCAGCAGTGAGGTACTATTTGGAGCACGCTGTAGAAGGGAAACGCGGCCTTCCAAGAGACTGGTGGCATTGTTTCTAAAATCTCAGTAAGTAAAAGAAAGAGTTAGCTCTTTAGTTAGTTATTCTCTAGAGGATATGAAATTCAGTACAAAAACTGTTGAAAATACGGTGGGTGGTGTGCATAGAAAGTCGAGATTATAACATGTAAAATGTGGTTTGCATAACTTTCTGTGAGGCATCAGAAGTTCCTGAAATTTAAAAAAGCCTGATTTGGTGCATTTTAATGGCGCCTTAGAATATCCGAGAGCTTTCTATTTACGTTTCTATTAATTTCCTCCGCTCGGAGGAAGTTTTCTCCACCTTCCTCATTTCTCATTGTGCATGTGTAACCATGGTGAAGTTTTTGCATAACCTCAGTTGCACATTCCTGCTCATTCAAATGTTAATGTAGAATAGCATCCCTACCTCCCCAACCCTGTCCCCTCTTCAATTTATCTGAGCAGTTCACGCCTGCACATCACAAACCAGCTTGGCCTATTGGCCTGCATTGGTCGGATTTGATCTCTCCCCATCCCTCTTCAATAAGCAACCAGTTACCTGCAGAAATTGCTGACTGCATGCTTGGCTTGGTTCCTTGCATCGTTCTGGTCTTCCCCACCAGCCACATAGAGAAATCCATCCATCACCGTCACGCACTGATTAAAACTTTTAGCAGGCATTTCACTCAGCTTCTTCCATCCGTTTTCAGGATCTCGGTACAAGATGTCTCTGCTAAGAGACTTCTCTGTTAGCGCAGGGCGTCCCCCTACAGTAACCAAGACTCTGAAACCTCCACGGATCCTCGTTCTTCTGGACTGCAGTGTATTCTGGTGGTAGGGAAGCAGATGGTAGTTCATGGCATCCACTAGGAGCTTGTGGCAGTCAGCATCTTGCATCATCCTTGGCACGGTTTGAACATAATTGACAAGGTCTTGGGCTGAGATGGTACCAAAGCGGACGTTACCTAAGAGATCGGCAGCAAACTTTACTCTTTTTTGGTCAAATTCCAGCCATTTTATTGCAATCTGGAATGCAACAATTTCAGAAGGCAACTGCAAGTCGTCATCTGCAAGAAGTTCGTTAATCTGATCAAAAGTAAGTTTTAAGAACTGATCCGTTTCTGAAAATTCAATGAAGTTGTCTCTGATAAATTTGTGCGCTGCTTCCTTGGTTGTTTTCAGTCCATACGTTTCTGCAATATTGGCAATGTACATACAATTCTCAACGTTGACTTCTTGGATTAGAAAATCACAGCACATCTTTACAAGGGTGTGAATCTGCAGATAAATTGCTGTGGAAATAATACTACCTATTGTATAAAGGGAGAGAGTAAGTTTTCCAGTATAAGCGTAGGTGATAACGGTAGCTAGACCCAACGGCGATATGTCATTGAGGTCTACCTGTTGAGTGGAGGGATCTTTCTTTAAGATGTTGTGAAAGTAGTCACTGCTTGAGGCCATCACCACCTTATGGACGCTGAAGGATTTGGTTTTGGTACTGATAGTCAAATCGCAAAGAAAATTCTCTTGTCTCATTCTGCTTAGACCTTCCAAGAGATTTGGGCTATACAATGGGTCGGAAACTTCAGATGAGATGCAGCTGAAACCATTTCCTCCATCTAAGAGTCCATTCAAGCCATTTAATTTACTGAGGGGGCCGTCTTCCACAATGATAGTCATTTCATTGATATCTGCTTTGTTCTTCTTCACATTCTTCTTCTTAGGGGCCATGGCTGCAATGAAATATTACAGCCAAGAGCTTGCTAAAAATAAAATTAAAACATTTAGAGTGACACTGCAGTTGTGAAATTTAATAGCAGAGTGATTACGCAACAAATCTAACCTTTGTCAATACCTATAAATGCCACAAAACCACAACAGACAGGATAATCTATCTATACTGTCCTGGGTTGTGGTGTGGATGCTTATCTGGTGTGGACGGTAATAAAAATGGATACTCAAATTGTGAGGAATACACCTACAACACCTAAAAAGAATTCTTTTTTTTATTTCAATAACAAGGTCACAAAACTAACATTCCCCTATTGTCACCGCATTCGCAGAGTTGAATTCTCTTCCTAAACATCAAGTGACTTTGCCAGGGTGTAAAATCTTTTAAATAGTCATTGAAATCAGCCAGGCTCTTGATATGAATTCGTTAATCTGAAGCACAGGAAAGATTCGGGCCCCAACTTTGTTCCTCTCTTATTCCAGGGCTGGTACAGACTTACAGGTGAGGTCAAAATTTCATCAGGCAATATTGAAAGCGGGATAAATTCTTTGAAAAAAAACCCAAGCAACATAAGACATAAAGACAAAGCGAATTTTAGCATGATGTAATGTTGATTTTAGATTTAGTATCTGTTCCAAATTGCTTCCAGGTTTTTGCAACGTTTGATTTTCTAGACTGATAATATTCTGCTTCCCCTGTCAGGTTCACAAAGACGTTCGACTCGTAGCACACTTGGCTATGCAAAATGTCAGTAATTTGAAACCTAATCCTTGAGAAATTTGAGAAAATTTTGAGAAATTGAGAATTTTGTCTAACTTGTAGTTGAGAAAAATGTCATGACACCACCAGCAGGACGTGGTATTTTAAACAAATTCCCTAGATGTGAAGGGTAATAATTGCTCCCATTATGTTAGATTGGATATTCAAATCAGACTTATCAACTCTAGGCAAGTGTCAGCTCTTGCTGAAATGAAGGGCCAAGTTTTTGTCAAACGCAATGTCAGATGCCCCCTGTGTCATTTTCAAACTATTTCGGATAAATATATGCATATGCAAATACACCTTGAAGGAAAGCACTCATCTTCAATAACACAGTTCAACCAGAATTGCTGAGATCAGCATTCAACTATGTTCAAACATAGCATTTATATTCAATATATCTGTTGACTTTAAAACCGTTTACACCAGCTAATTTTCTTGGAGATCCTTGCGCTCCTTCATGAAGAAATGCTAACGATAAAAAAAAAACCAAAACCTAATGCTAAAACACAGAAGTGGCTTATTTTAGGTAACTCAAGAGAAAAATCCAGTAACATTTCAACCTAAAATCTCATCACACCCATTTTCTCCTTAGGCACCCAGTAACAAAACGCTAATTTAATTATAGAAAGGAATGGGTGCTGCCTGCAGGCAACCGGGATGTATTTTTTTTGTATTTATTTTATTTTATTTTTGCTGCTGGGTGACGACCATGGGCAAAGCAGGGGAAGGAGAAGGCCGTGTGTGCCCAAAGTGTCACTGACGTGAGCCGTCGTCCCCGAAATGTCGGTGTGCCAGCGTGGGGGTCAGCTGCTGCCCAGCTCCCCCCTCCCCGCGCCGCCTGCATTCCAGGAGCTCCATCTGTTGAGACCCATCAGAGACACCTCCCAGAATAGCAACCTCCCAGCAGCTTGCCATTTTAAGACAGGTCCAACCGAAGGTGTAGCG
This sequence comes from Scolopax mira, assembly GCA_004320125.1. Lineage (NCBI taxonomy): Eukaryota > Metazoa > Chordata > Aves > Charadriiformes > Scolopacidae > Scolopax > Scolopax mira. Next base: position 12,004 of record BJBW01010899.1, read on the forward strand.
GGTGTTTTAGTAGACTTTGGTGGGTTAATGCAACTTTTTTTTTTGGCAAAAAACCCCCCCGATGCTATCCCAAGTGTCAGGTGTGTTTGTTGACAGAGAATAGAAGCAAAATGGAACTTGTGGACGTTTTCATATGCTACCCACCTAGTGATAACTCTGCATATTAATAGCCACAGCTTTATAGCTAGCAAGGGCATATTCTTTTGGCAGTCAAATTTGTGTTTCCAAATATTTTTAGAGACCCATAACTTAACAATTTTAATGCCTGCAGCACTTAATGCTTGTTGCCTCGCTGCCTCATTGCAGAGCTCATTTAAATGTGTGACATTTTGAGCTCTCTGTTCAAAAATGTCCACTCTCCAAAGTTTTTTCCTGAAAATCACTTTTCCATCAGCAGAAATACCAGCAGCTGGTTTAGCGTACAAGCACGTAAGCGACAGGACATGCAAAACCAGTGAAACAAATCAAACGAATCCTACCACAAATCCAAGTTACTGAACTTTGAAAACCCCGGGGTGATGTGTTTTTCTTCCACCTAATTCATTTTAGCTTAAGAACAACCCCTGCCAAAGGACACTTGGGGTCCCAAAACAAGGCATTCAAACAACCAACCTTCCCCCCTCCTTTAAAAGGTTACTTCTAACCACTATCAAAGCGAGGAGTTAAAGACCCCTTACCCTCCTCAGGAAAATGGTGTCCCAGAGCTCTCCAAGACGCTGCCAGCGAAAATGCCTCTTCCTTGGAAAAAGGAGAAGACAAAAAGAGAGGAAATGTGGTAAAAGGGAGAGAGAAAGATCAGAGGCCACTTGGTAAGCCCCAGCGTGTGGTTTCCAGCGTGACGCTTTGCTGTCACAGCGAGCAAAAGAGACCGGAGCCTGTGCTCGGGTGCTCTTTAAAATGACCCCTCCTCTCTGTGGGGCTCTCCCTGCCTCTGCCCAGCCACGGCAGCTCGGCTTCCCGACCTCCCGAAACCAGGGGGACAAGCCTCAACCCCCCCAAATGCACAGGTACAAAAGAGGAAAAGGAGGAGAATGTGAAGATGGTAGGTAGGATCCACGGCGGGTAATAATTGTCCCATGAAAGTGTGGACCAGTGGGTTCTCCACCTCAAGACTGGGAGCCTGGGTGAAAGCCAGTATGCATGGGGAGGGAGACAAGTTTAGGTTGGACATAAGGACAATATTTTTTACGATGAGGGTGGTGAGACACTAGAACAGGTTGCCTAGAGAAGCTGTGGATGCTGCTGGAAGTGTTCAAGGTCGGGATGGATGGGGCTTTGAGCAACCTGAGCTAGTGAAAGATACTCCATGGCATGGTGCTTGGACCAGAGGATCTCTGAAGGTCCCTTCCAACATGAAGTATTCTGTGATTATGATATCCTACAATCTGAAATATCAAGCAGGAAATGCCAGGGAAAAGGTGGCACTTCAGTTCCACTTTCCTAGGATTTTGGTGCTTAGCTCTGGGCAGAGGGAAGAAGACCAGCTGCGAGGATTCACATATTTTTCTTGGAATTAGGGATGGGGATTCATATATTTTTCTTGGAATTAGGTTGCTGCTTCCATAAAGACTCGCCTCAGCTTTCCAGGATAGTGGCTTACATCCCCTGATGTATTTGCAGAGAGATGTGAACCTGGATCTCCTGTCTTCCAAAGAAGGCATCCTAACTTGTGGGTTACACCATACACCGGAGCAGTTGATCTCCACCTTCTGCCAGGCAGCCTCAGGAATGATATAAAGCCAAACCTCCACATCCCAGGAGAATTTCATCCCACAGGAGAGATAAAAGGAGGGCAACGAAGCTGGTGAAGGGCCTAGAGAACAAATTGTATGAAAAGCAGTTAAAGGAGCTGGGGCTGTTTAGTTTGAGGAAGAGGAGGCTGAGGGGAGACCTTATCACTCTCTACAACTACTTGAAAGGACACTGTAGAGAGGTTGGTGCTGGTCTCTTCTCACAGGTAATTAGTGACAGAACGAGAGGGAACGGCTTCAAGCTCCAACAGGGTAGGTTTAGATTGAACATTAGGAAAGAATTTTTCAC
>BJBW01010900.1:0-12067 GCA_004320125.1 Scolopax mira
CCACGTGGTCCTTTGTTCCCATCTGCGGCCAAACCACGCCATGTGCTTAGGAGAGTTTTAGAGTTCTGATGAGTTTTTTATCATTGATAACATGAAGAAAGCAGAGTAGTTTTCCCTTGAAAATTCAAAACCAGATTTTATTTGAGATGGTCCAAATTACTCAAATCTGCTGAAAGACTGAAGGTGCTGAACGAAGTGATGTGTTTTCAAAGAATCTGTCAGGAGAAATCCAGGAAACTACACACTAGTAACCCTCTTTTGTCCTGACTGAGTAACTGAACTGCATACCGAAATACATGAATAAATATGGTGTATTAGGGAATACTCAATGTGAGTTTTGCTGGGAGAAATCATGCTTAGCTACAGAATGTTTGAGCAAAACAAGGATTACAGGTGAGCTATCTAATGTACTATACCGTGATTTTCAAAGAACTATCAAAAAGTTCCTCATCAAAGTTCTTAATTTAGCAGAAAAGCTCCCCTCACAGATTAAGGATCAGTTAAAATCCAGGAAACAAATAATGAGAACAAATAATGTGAAATGCTACTAGTTGTAACCCATAAAGATCTTCAGTCCAATGCATGTGGCTAAACATATATGGCCTGAGGTGAAGAGGAACACAAAAACTTTGTTAATACATATCTTTTTGAGGCAGTCTTGCCAGAAAACAAGAGAGTTGAAGATATCATATGATACTGGATGATTAGATATTAAAAGTAAAATGAAAATTAAGTGTTGATAAATACAAAATAGTTAAAAGAAAATCTAGTTACTTATTTGTCATAATGGACTTTAAATAAACTATTCTCAATAAGGTAAGGGATCTTTGAATCTTTGTTATTCCTCTGGAATCACCAGTTCAATGGTCATTAGCAATCAGAGAAAAACAGGATGCTAGCAAAGACAGAGTAAGAAACTTTGTACCACTGTAGAAATCCATGGTAAACACAGGTCTTCCATCCTATGTAAACTACTCCTCACCATTCCCCTCTCCCAATAAATATAATAGAACTTGTAATGGTATAGAGAGCTGTGACAAGGATGATCAGAGGTAAGGAATGTTTTCCATATGAGAAGATTTTTAATAGACTAGAACTCCTCTCAGAAAAAAAGAAAGAACTGAGAGTGATTTGATAGGCTGTAAAATCATGAATGGGCTGGAGAAGGTGACTGGGGAATAATCATTCACTGTATTTTGTAACACAAAGATGAGAAAACACCAAGTAGGATTATCGTGCAGTAGGTTTGAAGGAAGTAAAAGGAGTATTTTTTCACACAACACCTCATTATATTGTGGAACTCACTGCCGCAGATTACTTCCATTGCCAGAAGTGCAAATGGATTCCAAAACACATTAAACAAATTAAGGATTGGAAGATCCACCAAAACCTAATAAACCTGATGATGTGGTACAATCTTTAGTTTGAGAAAGCTCCAACCAGAGATGGCAGGAAGCTGCTAGGCTGTACAGTTACCAAAAAACTCAGTGACCACTATGGACAATATGATATTGGCACAAATGAGTTTTAAATCTGACTAAACCCAGATGGTTTTATATTCTTAACTTTTGTCCCAGTTTCCAGTGAGTTTCCATTACCCTGAGCACAATTTCTGTGGTACGTTACCCCTGTGTTAAATCTTTAGTGACAGTCTTCACCTGACTTAATTTATTTGTGCCACTATGTTGAACATGCATATTCTCATTCATCTTGACCCTTGGATTATACCCATGAAGAGAAACTGCCATTTATTTTAGGTCACGTCAGTCCAGCCAGGGCCACATTTCTCCCTCTGGACGTATGTGTCCCTTACCCTTGACCACTTAGGTTTTTAAATTAAGCATTTTAATTCCTTGGCAACAGTTGAGTAGGACAGATCTGGATGGTAGAGTAGTTTCAGATACCTTTGACTTTATTAAAATAAAAAAGGAAATTAAAAAAAAAAAAAAAAAGAAAAAAACATATCAGAAGAGTAGAATGTATCTTGAAACAGAGAGGGAATGACATTAGGGTATAAAAGAAGCTGAATTCATTTCTGATGATTGTTAAAACTTGAACTGGCAAAAAAAATCCGAATGTAGTATTTTTTAAAAGTGTAACACATTTCCACACATGAAAATTTCAAGCTTTAATTTTATTTTTAACTTATCTTTTTCAGACTCATGCATTTGAATAATATGAATAAACCACTGAAATTATTTATCCGTTAATCCCTTTCCTTGTCATTGGACTGCAGAGGAATTCTATTGAAGAGAAAAAAAGTCATAATTTATAAGGAATTTGACTGAATGTACAGTGAAGTATTTTTTACATTTTGTAAAGAAGACCCATCAATCTAAGCAGAAACTGTAGTCTTCAGCACTTTTTTCATCACATGCACTGTATTCTATTCCAGATATTATACAGTATCTATATACAGACCATTCCACAGAAACAATTCAACATGGCCAGCTCAGAAACAGAGAACAGTGAATAGTACTACTAAACATAAAATAGAAAGCATTAACCCGAAGATACTGTGTTCATTTAAATAACAGGGGAGATAAATACAATATCCTGATCTGTAGTATTCCTTTAAATATGGAAACTAAATGCATTCAAAGGATAACAGACACACTTTATCAACTATTCTTGAAAAAAGAGACATAATGCAATAATGTGGTTTAGTTGAGCTACAATGTTACCAAGTAATAGAAGACCATTATTTCTCTAGAGACTAAATCACCGTGTTTTCTCTTTTGGTTTCAATCAGTTAGGTATGACATCAATCTCATCTTTTCCTGTTTGGTCAATCACTTCCCTCCTCTTGTACAAGACTTCAGAAAGACATGGGTTTTTTCCATATATGGAAAAAAGGGATCAGCCAAATAGAGATTTCCTCTGCATTATATCTTCTAGCTAATTGATAGCAGTTTCAGGAGGACTCTTCTAATTCCAACTTCAAGATGTCAAGGAACTTGTGAATGATTGATCAATTTTAAAAAGTACTAATATTCTTCACTAGGAGAACTATACTTATGGTATTGCTGACAAAAAATGTAAAAGAAGCAAAAGCTTCTGTAGAACACGTTTTCATACTCACTTCATTGGCAAGTTCAGACTCGCAGCTCATTAAGTCTCTCATATAGACTTTGATTATTCACACCAATTGACTAGTTTCCGTACATCTAGATTCCAGGGCCTACCAGAGTCTCTTTTAGTCCCATGAAGCCAGTTCCCAAAATTTGTCAATGATAAATCAGGTAATACCTTGAATTACTTCATGTATAACTATAATTTCAAACTTCAGTGAAAAAACCCACATTTATTTACAAAACTGTATCCTTATTTTCATAGGTTGTGTACAATAAATATTTACTGAGGTTTTCTAGATAAAAAGTTGGCATAATTTTTTTTTTTATTTTTGTTTTTTTCAAGGGAACTTCTGGAAGAGACATTCTGTTTCTACTACGTCAAAGTTAAAAAAAGATATGCTTTGATAATATCCTGCCTGTCTTGTTGCTGGGATGCTTTACTTTGCGTTTCAAACAGTTAGAGACTGAGAAAAGGTGTTGCCTTTCAGTACTCAAATTTCAAGACACTCTGCTATTTTTTTCCCATCACATGGGAAATCCCACACAAGGGAGAAGATATATATGAGTACAACTTGCAGTTACTTTAGATGACAAATACTATGATGAAACAAAAGAAATTTCCCATTAAAATAAACCACATGTCAGATTTCAGCTCAGATTCAGCCAGCTCTCAACTAAGGAAATATGCCTTAGCTGTAGATCATGGAGTGAATACATCTCTGCTTTACTCAAAGTGGCCCATAGAGAAACAAACAGAAATATGAGCTAGCGCTGACTGTGAGAATGAACAGAAGAGCCTTCCAAGAGCAGCCTACCTCATGCTTTTACTGATGTACCCCTGAAAGAAAAAGACACATGCATCTCCTTGAATCAGGCAATACTTAATTACCTTATATGAAAATAAGCTGTGGAATTCAAGGCCAAACATACCCAGTGAATACTGGATCTCATACTGTTCAGGGTATTCCCTGTCATTGGATATAAAAAAACCTGAAGAACTGAAGCTTGCCACAAGGTCCAGCAAAACAAATAATTTCCCTTGCCATACCTAAACAGATTTCTCAGAGACCTTTATTGATCTAATTAAAAAAAAAAAAAAAAAGTTTGGGACGTAAAGAAAATACTGGAAATAGAGAAGAAAAAATAATAGAAAGGTCCTCTGCTACAAGTGATTAGCTTTCTCCATCCTTTAATTAGGCAGACCAGGGAGGTACACTACGTGCTTTGTTTACTCCCTTCAGACTCACTCCATCCCCACAATAAGCAATGCTGAAGTGCTTAGGGATTTTTATTTTTATTTTTTTTAATCCTTAGTACTGCATTATTTCAACAAAAGGAAAAGAATTTTCAGAAGTGTATATATTAACAAATTTCTTTGGGCAAAGTTTCATGTCTACCAGGAAGAAAACTCAGAGCAGAAATGCTATTGCCACTTCTACCTCCCCTATCTTTCTTTCCTCCCCCTTAATCATATTCTATTCTCAGTTTCATAAAACCTAATTTTGTCTTGACTCAGACATTCAACAAAATCTACACAATGATTGCTTTCAGGTCAGTCTGCTTTGGTGTAATTCCTTAGATACTCACTGGGGAATAAAGTATTCCAGAAAAAACAGGTGAACTAACTTTCCTGATGTGAGAAAAAAAAATCTTGAATGGCTGACAGGGTTTTAGGCCTGATATTTGAAATGTCCTGGCTGTAAGGTACATCTTGTCCCTTTTGGATGAAAAGTCAAGATTAATATTTTTCTAAAATATTAATTTCATTCAAGCCAAGACACAGTCATGACTAAATTCTATAGGTCCTAGTAGGTCATCAAATGTTCTTTTCTCAGCTGAAGTAGTTGAATAGCTTTTTAGGGAGTTGTTCTATGAATAAGACAATCATTATCCACACAGTTCATTGCTAAGAAATAGGAATGGATTGTTGGAGGGATCTTAATCCATATGTAAATCTCCTATTCCAGTTAAAATAATCACTACATAGTAACGGATGTAACAACAATTCTATTTGTGGTGTTCTTCAGAAAAAACACACACGAAAAAAAAACCAAACCCCAAACGGGAAACCATCCCATAAATAGTTGTATCTCACTAAAAAACTAAATAACTAAAATTATATCTGGTGAAACCAAGCTTAAACAAAAGGCAGACAAGGCAAAATGACTACTTTTTTTATGTTATGTTTAATGTATGTTTTATGTATGTTTAATGAATATACAGCGGTGCTTTAGCAGTCAGTGTCTGAATTACAAGGCTATACCTGTGAATAGTTGGATGATAGCAAAGGTGTCCATTTCTATTATGATATTGGCTTTACATTTATTGGGTAACAGTTTTACTATTTTTATATTTTTCCCACGTACATTTATTGCAAACACTTCCATCTATATATCTTGTGTTTAAACTGAAATGATAAATGTTTATTTAATTTTTCAAACTTTATGTTTATTACATTTTAAAAATATACACATGCACTCACTGATTCTTGTTGGATCAAGATTTAATGAATATAGACTTTACATAGAATCTGCACAAACCAAATAGACTTTGGGAATACATTTGGTTCCTCGCTTTAGGCTGTTTCCTGCTACCTCTTTATGTATCCATTCAGGACGGAGTGGGAGAATCAGCTATATAGTTAAGGTAAGGTACAGAAGTCATATAGGCACTAGTATTTGTATAACTAATACTTTCAGGGATAGGCTGAATTTCCAAATTTTAAGTTCAGTTATTAATGCAAAGTAGTTTCTTCTTGAGTATTCATACTAAACTATCTACATTTTTCTCATGGTCTTCAGCATATTTTCCAACATGGAATACTTCAAAGCTGCGGGATTTTAACAGTTCCTCTGTCTCTTGCTGATAGGCACTGATAAACTCCTGCAGGAGAGGTTTGACTCTGGGTAACTCATTCGATGCTGTCAACCCTGGTTTCATCTTGCTGGGAAACTACTAAGATTCTCAGACTTGTTTATCACTGGAGGCAGTGGTGGTATCCACAGCTTTTTTACATGGAATTTTCACTTGAGGATGAAAAAAGCAAATATTCAGCTGGGTTTTCTATAAGCACGCGACATAATTATAGAGTATCATCAAACCAGGGTAGATTTGAATATAAAATTGGAAATCAAGATATTAAACTAATGAGCAATAATGAAAGGCAAATTCATTTGATACTTAACTTATTTCCATGTAGAGATCAGCTCAAAAAAAAAATTGTAGATCTTGTTGAACCACGACTAGATAAACTGTGTGGTGTCTTCTATACCTGAGTGACTTTCCCCTTGATCATTATCACTCCCTCAACAAAGCATTTAAGCTGACCCCAAACCAGAAACCGTATGATTTTATATACTTGCATTCTGGCCCATATTAAAAAAATTATTTTAGTGTAAGGGGCATAATACTCCAAAAGTCTTTAAACGATATGCCGACTAAAACCTGCTGAAGGCTGAACTTAAAGACATTTTTTTCTTCCATATATTATAAGCTTTCATTCCACCCCATGATTTCCTGTATTTACCAGGTTTTATATAATGTTTGGTTTTACCTCTCATTACAATTTGAAAAGTTACTATTTCACATTAATATGACACATAATATCTTTCTCTTCCATGACCACAGACAGTCATGGAAGTCACCTGCCTCTTTTTTCTCTCCCATATAATATAGCTATCTTAGTATTTCTCCAGCAAATATCTCCTCCCTCTTACTAGTTTCACAGTTACTGTCTTTTCTCCCCAATGATCTGATTGATAATGTTTTTATTAAACATTGGAGCAATTTCTTTCTGACTTTGAGGATTGCACCATTTCAGACCTGAAGAATGGTTTCTGTCCTGGAAACCCTATTTATTTAGACTATATCAGCTGCTCTAGTAAAGGTGTTCCCTTATGAGAAGCTCTCTATCTCAGTGAGGACACCAATTCACCAGTAATAAAATCTGATTAATCCCATCCATTAGTCTGTCTTTTTGTTTTAACTCAATAATAACAAAGAGATGAAATGTCTCTAATATAATGCAACTAATACAATATGGTTAGCACAGTATGACTGGCAACTAATCACATACAACTCAGAATAAATAATTCATGACTTTTTGAATAACCACTGAAAATTAATGCATTCACAAATATAATGATCATTAAAAGTAAAATCAGAAGTATATAGAGGTTAGTATCCATGATTTAGAAAATAAAAGACTAACTTTTCAACTAACAACCCAGGTAAGTTTAGGCTATATCATAAACTTAGAGGCATCATCATTACAACTATAGATGGAGTTGTATGATTTCACCTTTTTTGGTATTATATTTCAAAAACTCTTTGTTGAAAGAAATGGCGTGATGGAGACAGAAGTGATGAATGCACTGAAAAATTGCTTCCTGTCATAAATGACTTTATAAACCTACTGGGAAATTTTTCATGTCTACATCTGGTAGATGGTGACTAATGCAGGATAATCAAATTAGAAATCATTCAGCCAGTAGGGACTAGTGACCACACGAAGGTCCATTGACTGAAGCAAGATTAGAAGTTGATATGTGTAAATCACAACTGATTCTAATCAGAAGCAGATGCCTGATTTCAGACAGGTCTTCATGGACAAGATGTCAAAAAAGATTAGAAATAATTGAGTAGATGGAGACAATGAAATGCAGACTAAATTATAGTACAAACAACTGACAGAATTCTATGCGAGTAAGTATGCATAGTTTACATGCACACTGTCAGCAGAGAATATAGATATAAATAGCAAAAAATAACTGACTTTCGAACTGATGGTTGTGCAATTTAAATGAATAATATTTGGTGTGTACATCATGTAAACATATTGTGAAAATGTGGAATAGCTGATTAAATTGGACATATGAGATAATATTCCTAGCCTCTGATATTATGTGGGATAGCACCATTTGAATCAAGAATTTGTTATAGTTACTAGTATATATCTTTGCTTTAATTTTACAGGTCCTATCTGGAATGTATATCGGTGCCTAGGAAAGAATAAACAAATGGACATTCTGTTTTTCTATTCTAATAATTTTCTAATAGAATTTTCTATTCTAATAATTTGCACATTCCGTTGTCATAGTTTAGGGGCACTGAATATAATCATCTGTCCCCATCATTACTTTGAAAAGTAAATACTAAACATATAACACCTCCTCCTACTTTATTCACATAGGCATAGAGAACTAAATATCATGAATCATATGTATTTAGTTGAATTTATACAGTACATCTTACATAAAGAATGTTCTAAACTGTATCTGGAAGGATATGTTTTGCCATAGAAAGATTTCTAGTTCTAGCAGAAGACAACAAAAAAGCCATGAGAATATTTTACTCGTAATAAGAACAACAGTGAGCATTGAGAAAAGGAGTTTGACATTCAGATAAATGAGACATTTTAACAAAGTACTTTGGAAAAGCCATGGTATAGGTTAATTTTACTAAATGAGACTTTTTATCATTCTTCAATTTTTAGCTCCTTTCTACTTTGAGTAGGTGATTTTCAGACTCTGATTTTCTCGGTCTGAGTATTTGTGTGACTCATTACATGTTACTCACACTTTTTCATTGGCCAGCTAAGTCTCACATGGCTCCATCTCCTGTCTGGATGACTATTTAACATATAAATGTTACTTGCTGAAATTTAATCATCATTCTGTACATAAATACTCCTGTGAGTTGAGAATTAGATATACAAACACTAAATTGACATAAGTGTTATTTTAAGGCAAAGAACAATTTAGACAAAGTAAGATTTGGAGAATATTAGGAAAAATGTGAGACAGAGGCTTTCTTGCAGACTAGATGGGTAAGATTATTAGAAAGGACTGAGCTTACAATAAAGTTACACCTTTGCTTTCACTGACTGAAAAGTGCCATCAAAAAAATATCAAATATTTTTTCCACTGCTGTCTTTTAAATAAATGCTCTTGATTGATTTTAGTGGTAGCATTTTCCATATGCATTTGGGCATAATGCACAAGTTTGTTTCCACTGACATAATTATAATATGCCTGGAATTCTTGCAGGTAAACATGATGAAATTTGAGTAAAAATTCTGCACCATTAAAAACAATGTCAGTAAGAGCAGGCTCAAGCTGCTGGGAAGTATTAGAGCACATATAAGTCATGTATACTAAACATAGTGCCACTAATCCAGGGATGAAATCATACCCCAGTGTGGAAAATAAGAACTTTGACTTACCCAGCAATATACAATAGTTTCCTAAAGATCAAGACAAATGTTTGTACTTGTACTGTTTGTACAATGCCGGATAGATTAAGAAAAAAAGGAATTTGTGTGAGTGTATATAAGATATATTTAGCAGGATAAAACCATGACTCGAAGCACATGTATAATTAACATCTAAGTTCTTTTCAGCTTCTGAATGCAAACACTTTAAAGTAGGACAAAATAGCAAAAGCAGAAAGTATATTACACACACTCAACAGACTGGATTTTTGAGCATGAAAAAACCCCACTCTTTTGTTAATTCTTTGAATCAACAACATATGTTGTTTACTTATTGTTGCATCTTGCAGAAAAAATAAAGTTGGCTTCAGCAAATAATGAGCAGATGAATTTTGAAGAAAGAGGACTGTGTGGCTAGAATTACGAATACCAGACAGTAATGCCATTATACTGTGGGCTTAAGGTTTTTCCACAGCAAAATAATAGCCTGCTAGGCAGACAAACAAATTAGCTGATGATGGACCTCCCTTCCACAACTAACCTTTAATCCAAGACAGCCTGTTTAACCAACGAGGAATCCTCCTCTTGTACTACTATCATAATATGAAAGTGGTGTGGAATTGATAAGTTGAAAAGAGTTAGTCAAGTTTTGACCTTTCTCAGAAGTGCCTTTGACATCAGCTAGATGAGAATGTGAGGACTCAGCCATTTGAGTAAGTCTCCAGTGATCTAGCCCCTAGAAAGTCTCAAATAACTTCCTTACTCATAACAGGCGTTTTGGCCCGACTCACAGAACAGACTAGCACGTAAGTTCAACTCCCACTTAAAATTGTTAGTGGTTTGAGTTCATCTTGGTTAACTTTAACCAGCTTAAATGTAGGGGTCTATTCTAAACTAGTCACTTTCCAAGGTCCTCACATGAGCTCCTAAAAATCTTTCAGTTTCTGAATTTTCTTTGTGAAGTGCTTAGAATCCTTCCATAAAACGTGTTCATTTTTAGTAAAATATTGTAAAACAGCAGCTATCTCTTACTTTGCTACTTTTGAACTCACAAAACAGGAGTTTTCCAGCCTCTGACTTCTGTTGATGTATCCAGCCTCTGACAGAAATTTGATTATATGCAAATCCTCATGGAGGTAAAGCAGGATGAAGTGCTGTCCTTCTTCTACGCAAGCTTTTTTCTATTCGATCACTCAGATGATGAAACATTCAGCCTTTTATTCCATGGTCACATGATATGGCTTGAACTCATTTCCTTCACATTACTAGGACTAAGAAGTAGTAAATGCGCTCAGTAGTAAGCTCTTGGGAGAGAGAGCAAAAAGAGAGAGACGACTAATTTTCTCTCTTCTTCCAGTTTTCTCTCAATATGGCCTGATTTTCACAGAATTAAATAATGTTTAGCCAAGAAGCAGGTAAAGGTATTTTGCCCTGAAGGCTGTGGGAACAAGTAGGAAAACTTGTCTAAAATGTAGTGTAAGTCTAATCAGAATTTACATACAAAAGTAAGCAATTGTAATGGAATTGACAATGTTACAGTTTGAAAAAAAAAATAAACAGATGAGTGGATAGAAAGTAATTTTGGGGGGCAAATGTTCTCTTTTGGGGGCAGATGTTCTCACTTTGTTACAGTTCTGTAAGTTTCAAAAAAGGAGAATGGATGAAAATATACAAAGGTTTCTTTGTCTTTTTTTTTTTTTTAAGTCTATATTATATGACATTCCACCAAAAAAAAAAAAAAAAAAAAAGAAAAAGAATGGGTTTAAAACCTTCGAATCAGGATTTTTCTTCCATATCTGCCCTTGTGTCTTTGGTATCCAGAGTTTCAGAGTTAATGACAAATAGCTCAGTAGGTCACTCATTTTTCTCACAGAGTGACTGTGGATCTTCACTGATTAAAGTTCATATCTTGCTCTGATAGTCAGGGAGGAACACTGGGACAAAGCAATGTGAATTTGTTTGTACAGGAGATAAATTGCTGCAATGACTTTACCAGTCTTGGTTTGCATGACTTTGTTCTGATTTCTGAATTAGAACCCAGCTGTACTGAACCCAACCCAGTACAGCTGTCTTCCTAACTATACTTAATCAAAGGCAAAAGGCCAGGGAAGCATTTAATGAAATGGACAATGCTTTTGGCTTATTGTTTGATGTAATCAACAGGGCTGTAATTAAAGACTACTGTCATTATTGTCCTCAAGTTTTGTTAACAAAATTATCAATATCAGAATGAGATTTGTTCATTTGCTCCCCTCCTTCTCACAATACAATACAATTTGAAGTGATATATTCTCCCTTGAAGGTGGAGCTTCCACTTAGCCCACTGATCCACACTCCTGCAGGTCTCATGCTCATGAAATTTGTGCTTGAGTCCTGTTCCTTTATTTTGTTATCTGTTACTCAAAATTCTTCTTTCTGCCTCATACATTCTGACTGATATGCTCTAGGCGTTCCTGTTTATCAGGGGAGTTGGACTAGATGATCTCTAGAGGTCCCTTCCAACTCTGACAATTCCACGATTCCATGATTCCATACTTTCTTTGATAAACTGTTGCTTGGGTAATATGGCTGGTGGTGGAGCCTGTGAGGTGTATTGGCCACAAAGTTCCTGTGAGCAAGAGGTACACTGAAGCCAAGATCAAACTGCAAGAAAAGAAAGTTAAGGAAAAGGCAGGACTGAGAAATAAGGTAATCCCTGGAGGTATACGAGTCGAGTTGGCATGGTGCTCAGGGATATGGATTAGTGTTGGGTTGGTGTTGTTTTGGGTTTGGTGTGGGGTTT